>NIUQ01005253.1:0-11279 GCA_002796945.1 Plectus sambesii
CTCCGACAGCGGACTGCAAGGTACAATGCGCCAAAGAGAAACAGTCGTCGAGCGCGGCGCAATTCCTCACGCAAACCAAAGCAACTGTGCCTGAAATCATTCCACACTATCACATGGGTGTCGAGACGTGGGCGGCTTCACTGGTCGCCGTCGCCTCCTTCGTCTTTGGCATGGCCACCGTCGCGATCATTTGGTTAATTCATGTCAACACAGGTACTGTATCAGCCCATAACGTTTTGCCACCATTATCGTAACCGTGCTATAAACTCATTAGCTTTGTCGTAGCACGGATAGTATTACTGGTTTTTTAATGGGTGCAATTCTCCAATTATTCTCTTCACTTTACTAAATAAAGCAACTTTAAGACACACTCTGATAATCACGTGTAATCCAATGAAAAATTGTAACTCAAACCTGTAATCCTTTTTCTTTAATCACCAACTGAGTTATAGTTCGCAAATAAATTATGATTGAAAGCTTTTTAGCTTAGTTTTTCAAATTTAATTTTCAAACTGGAAGAGAAGCTAGCTGCATAAAGATTTTAAGTTAAGAAAGACGTGTAGAAAAATATAACGTCCATTTCTATCATGATCACAAACTTTACTTTCAGTACCGAAAAATAAGCTAAACAGCCTGGAGCGAACTGATTCCGCGTCGTTCCGCAACGAAATTCGGTCGACTCATCCGAGCAATGAGGCATGTGACAGCGTCGCTATGCTCAGCGCGCTCTGATTGTTAGTATCTTCTTCTTTATTCATAATTTAAACATTTTGTCGTTGTACTTTATCTCTCCACTGTTTGTTTTACGCTGACGCATGTTTGTTTGTTGATGCAATTTTCGGCTGTTTTTCTCCTTTGTTTTGCTAAAACATTTTAGTGTACAATTAGTGTGCGTGAGTTATTGCTACCGTCGACGTTTGTTGTTCGCTGTCTCTTACTTGCGGCTTTGTGTGCTCCCAGGATGCATTTCCCAAATTTTGAAAATATTGTACGCTTCCTTTAACTGAAGTTTTAGTACCACTATCAAATTGTGTACTATCTCAGTTTGTGAAATTGTTATTACTTTCTTTTCTATCATTTAGGACAATTTTTTCCTCAGGAACGATCTAGAAACACTATAATCGGCAAATTAAGGGGAAAGTTTAGAATGTGTAACTGCCTTGAATTTTAATCAACGTCTTCTTCGCTTGCCTTAATATTGTTGCGATATGCCAATAATGTGTTCTGACGCTGAAGTCGACATTGTTCGTTCGATGTATGACATTCCAAGTCTCGTTAGCGTTAAACTTCTCTCATCGACCGTTAGTTTAAGCGCCAAGCATCCAAAATTTCTGAATTTTATAACACAATAATAAAATAATTGATAATTGATTCTTGATAATCCTTTGAGAGGCTTTGTCGACATTTAGGAAAACTTGAAAGGATGTTCGACGCTTCAGAATTGTTTTTAAAAGTTGGTATTTTTCGATTCCTGTTTACGTGAGTCATTATATATCGTTTTGGCTCTGACTCGATTTCCTTGCCTTCTTTTTGTTGGTGAACATCTTATTGTTGCAACTATTTGACCGCAAAACGCCGCTTTTAGGAGATTTTTCTGTTTTTGTCAGTTGATATTTTTCATGTTCACATCATATTATGTAGTGTTAGCTCTGTTTCATTACTGGAAACTTGGTAGTTGCCCATTGCTGAAATGGAGGTTTATTTTTTGTCTACAGTTATGGCGTCGCCCTGTTTTTGACAACATTAGTTCATTTTTTAAGTGTAGTACTCACTTTTAATTGTAATTTTTGTCCTGCCGCGACGAACGGTTATGTGATGTATGCAACGGCATTTTAAATGCCTCAAAACTCGTCAACTTGGCCATAATATGTTTCTGGCAAGATGACCGATACTGTAGATATTTCTTGTGGGTCACTTTTTGCGCGCCTTTCGCGGTAGTAACATTTATTGTCAGCGTTTCATGGTAACTTTTGCCCGTAGTTCACCTTTTCATTGTTTCTCTTATCGATAATTGGGCTGCTCGTCTGCGGTCTGTTTGATAAAATCGTTTTAACTTCACCTATTGCAATTACAATTCTGCGGAGATTTCCATTGTAGCCATAAGTAATCAATAGTAGCGTGCTCGGAGAAATTCGTCACGCTCATTACAAGATCAAATCAGGCTTTACATCCGACTTTTTCAATTATTTATTAGGCTTACGGCACTTTTATCAAGCCACAAAAAGCGCTCGTAGTTATGCTGCAAGCTGTACTCCTTTTTTGGTTGCATTCAATGAATAAGCGAATCTTTTGCCTCGAACGGAATAATCTCAAGTATTTTACCGGCAATAGTTAAAAAGTTGCTATTTTAGAATCGACAAAGGAGCCTCACTCTCTAAAGTTCCTTGTCTGATATCATGAAATGCTAATTTTAGTTCTGCTTTTACTGTGTTTGAGAATAAATATAAGTTTTACTTTGCAAGAATACTTTGACAGGAGCATATATTTCCATTTGTCGGACTTAAATTCATCAAGACGCTCACCGGTCACAATCGCCAACGAAATCAGCAATGATATCAGTGATAAATTTCGGTAACATCTTACACAAATTTATTCATACATTTTTATGTGTGTAAATTGCAACCATCCCTGAAGGAGCCATTTGAAGTTATTCGGCTAAGCAGTAGCCTGAAAAGTGACTTATGAAATAAGAAAGCATTAATACGTTAAGTTGGCTAAGCTGGTACCAGCAGATAGCTATTTTCATGACTTTAGAGAAAATAGTACATTTTACAAAGATTTATATCTTGTTTTGCATCGATATTGTCATTTCTGAATTGCAAGCACGAAAAACTACTTGTGTTGAACACAACTTTACCTTCGTATCAATAGTGATTGCCTTTTTATTTGTTGCAAGTATATTCCTTTTCCTGCTTAATTATTATATCCCCAATCCATTAGTATACTTTCAAAATCAAAAAGAACTTATCTTAAGTCAATCAGGGAAACATACTCTTTGAATTTACAAGTACGCTAAGAGATGCAACGATTTCCTAAAAAAACCGTTCTGAAATCGAACTTTTTGTGTCATTTCTCCTTTGTGTGTATCACAGGAAGTACAGTGAGCACAAAGGTATGTCGAAATCGATAGATTAAGAGAATGATAGCGCATTATTGTCGCACACTGTCATTTCGCGACTTAGCATTTAGACCTTTTCTTAAACTTACGTTAAAGTATATGCCCCCGATGGGTTGCCCTAGAGAAGCAATATTCGCTTTGATGAAGTATTCAACGTCAAACGCGGTCGATTTCGACGTCACATAAACGGGAGCGTGGTTCAGTTTGGCGTGGGCGAATACCAACGCGAGGTAGGTGTGCATCTTTCCGAAGGTCGGCGCAACGCTCTGCCAAGGATGGATTTCCGTGCCCGATTCGACGGGGTCGAAAGGATTCTCTCCAGTGCCCACGATGTTATACTTGAAGTAGTGAATGGTATCCGGTGTGGTTGATGCATCGAAAATGGAAAACACAATTAGGATTGGTAAAGGTTTTCATATTATGATTCACTGAATAGGACGTAATGAACATTAAAGTTAATAGTTCTGTGGCTGTCAGACACTCTGCTCTGGTTTTAAATGTCTGACGGAGCATAAAGTCACTAAAAATTATCTGCTTTGGGCTAACTTGAGTCAAGAAACCTGCGGACATGCACATCTTCTTTATATGTGAAGTTGCGCAGTTTCAAATGCTATCAAATATTCAAGCAAGCAAATATTATTAATTTAGATTATTTCTTTCTAATTTCTTATAAGAGCTTTTTATCCGGCGTTCAAATCAGTTTTCTAATACGTAAAAATACAAACCAAAGATTAAAAATGAGTAGTATAGCATGGATGTGGTGTGTAGATTAACAATTTTTGGCGCAGCGGAAAAGTGAGAGGCAACCGCTGTGACGTCATCACCAATCATTACTGCATCAGAATTCTCAAAAATCAGCTGAAATTAAACTATGATGTAAAGTTAATAGTGGTGCACGCAATCAGAAGACAAAATCGTGATCAAGAGGGGGCACCGGTCAACGGGTGAAACTAGAGCTAATTCCATCTAAGATCATCGGTCTCGTGGTGTAGTGGTTATCACGTCTGCTTCACACGCAGAAGGTCGCCGGTTCGATCCCGGCCGAGACCTTGCGTTCTTTTTGCTATTTCTACCCCTGTTCACATCCCCTTCCTCCGGACGTATAAGTTCCCTTGAAGCAATATTTTTGCCACGCAAGAAGGTTTTAGAAGGCATTTACTTAAAAATTCATGTAGTCCCGTATGTTTGGGATTAATTTTATTACTCCCCTTCACAACAGAAGAGCTGAAAGTAACAGCTCCTCGGTAGGGCGACATGATCCCCTCTACCTGCTAACCTTTGTCATGAACATATACGTTAATAAGCAAATGCAACGGCCTTACCGAGATCGTCGTCTTTGGCTGAACATAAACTCCCGAATCCCACCAAACTGAAATTAGTGCATTTTAAATTATAGCCATATGCAGATGGACAAACTTTAGGAAACTGCCTATACGCACATATTGAGCAAAAAATGGGAAAGCACTCAGTGGGTTGCTCTTTTGAGAGTTCGCGACTGAATGGGACTACACAGTCTTGACTAAAGTCAATTTTTAGGGGGCACTTGTGGCGCGTTAAGGTATGCGAACATCTATTTTGAAAATCTACGACTGCGCTGGAACATGTTGCAGAAATGTTACCAAGAATCTAATATTAATTCAATCACTTTCGCACTGTAAATTGTGCAATACCCAACTGCATGAAAAAAGCGGTTAGTACGGGAAAGCGTCAATCGCGCGACTCGTACCAGATTGCATGTAGGTCTCTCTCTTGCAGCAAAGCGCGGCAAACTTGTACTCAGTGGAGTGGTCAAAATTATTGGCCGCGGGCGTACACAAATAGCCAAAAGGACAGGAATCGCGCTTTTTAACTGAGCATGTCACATCGCCGCCTGGTAGACTAACCAATCCATTTGGACATGCTGAAATTTCACAAGGTGGAAAATGAAGACGTACAGTGGGAAACATTTTAAGGGCAAAAAATGCCGCACGAGAACATCAGTAGGTGCTCAGGAATTACTCTGAATGTGAAGAGTGTAAGCAAACTTGGCGAAAATGAAGAAAAATTAAAGTATCCATCCTACTTCTTGCCCCGATCAACTCTAAAAATGCTGTCTGAATGCAGAGGAAAAGGGGAACCGGTTTTAATCAAAGCAGACTGGAAGAGTATACGAATTGAGCCTCCACTCTGCGCTCTCATCACCGAGGCACAGCATTAAGAATTAACCCTCAAAGACATAATTTACATTTAACTGAGCATCATGAAAGTTGAATCTGGCGATCGAAAGCAGATTTTCATGATAGAAAATTTCGGACAATAACATTTTGAAGATTTGCAAACATATATCTACGAAATATTTCTAACCTGGCTTTCGAAGTGGAACGTTCTGAAATGCATTTAAGGCGGCGTCGTCTTGGCAACATATGTAGGACAGCGAGCGGAAGCTGTACTGGCATTGAGCATTGAGCCCATCAGCAGTGGGACAAGGCTTCCGTGCCGCCGGGTCGCACGGAATTGGCAGTTTCGCGCTGCTTGGCGCTATCTGGCGGAACTCCAGAAGACAAGCTGCAATTCAATCTTTATTTTCAAGCTTACTTTTATCGAGCTTCTGTCGATTACATCGATTATCTTACATCACGTGATTTTCAGTTAAACATCAACATTAATTGCAGTACGCTCACGGGCTGTAGGATGCAAACATTTGAATGATCGATTGATATTTATTACGAGTTTAGCGAACGACGGCATTACTAAAGCGTCTTATTCGAAACAAAATGCAAATAGATTGAAAGGTATAAAAGAATATAATTGATGTCCCAAACATCCTATATCAGTAATTTTTTAAAGTATAACAATGTTATGATAGTATTAAAATCCGACATGGCATGTCGCTTGCAGCAAAGGCGAGAAAAATCAGGAATACTGATGCCGTTAACATCTTCTAACACTGAAGCGTTAAAGTGGAAAGCGCTCGTCTGATGTTAGCAAACAAATAAATGGCGAATGAATCTCATATACGTGTTGAGTATGATTTTAAATGCATTTCCTGATCATATGCTGTATCATCAAAGTACCTCCTGTTTCAACAAACATTGAGTACCTCTAGCAGGTGCCCACATAGAGATTGACACATTGACGCACACCTGGCCGCAGCTATCCAATCAACCTGCCGCGGTCACTTATGTTAATCAGCTCCGTCAGCTTGTTTGGCTTAGACCAAGAGATACTCTTGCACCTAAACATTTGGATATTGACGGAGATTTTAGGGTGATATAAGAGCCTGTTGGCATCGGTCTCGTGGTGTAGCGGTTATCACATCTGCTTCACACGCAGAAGGTCGCCGGTTCGACCCCGGCCGAGACCTTCCATTCGTTTTGTTCTCGTTTACGAAGGAACCTGGCCCATATGGCTCATGCAGCGTATATGTTTGCTTTATTGACAATATGAGCTGATAATAAGAATTGCACGATTACTTACTTGGTTAGTGAAAATAGCTGATTACGAATATCTCAGTTTCTTTTTCAGCGCAATGTTGACCTTTGCATAATCGGTGCGAAAGCTTTCGACACTTTATTGTTCATACTTCTCACACTTTTTCTCTTTTCTTTGTTTTCAGTGAGCGCAGATAAAGATGAACTCGAGTGTGCCAGTTGAAATAATAGCCCATATTTTACATTGACAAGCATTCCAGTCCTTTCTCATGGCTCCATTCAATCAGCACGCGCGGTTAAAGAGGCGCCTTGTAGCACAGCGTAATTATTTGAATTGTGTGCAATGATCGCGCCAAAATCTATGTGACGCGTGCGAACTGCTCTGTGTATTGCTATCTTTTATAAATTATATTTTTTCAGGATAGGAGATCCCAATTTGGCTAATTTTAAAATTACTCACTGGTCTCGTGGTGTAGTGGTTATCACGTCTGCTTCACACGCAGAAGGTCGCCGGTTCGATCCCGGCCGAGACCTAGCTTAACTTTTAAATTGACATACGAACAAATTTTTGCTTGGGATCCTATCATAAGTATTTGCTGTTTAGCAAGGTTTATGCAGCTGGAGCTTTCAGTAGGTAAAGTTGCACTTAACCTACAGTGAAATTCACTTATAGCGGTAATTGCGGGACCGGCCAAAATTACCGGTATAAGCGAAACCGCTATAAGTGAATTCCACTGTATGCTAAAGTATATCGTTACGGACGCCTTAAACAAGTGCGTAATATGATATCGGCACAATATAACTTCTGCATTGTTCAGCAATTTTCATTCTTAAGAAGGCATTATCTTTTAAATATGTTTAATGAATGTTACATATTATGTCATCTACCTGATAAATGAAAAGAACAAAGAAAAGAGCGTTTTCGAGCTGTTCAAAAAGCATCTATAAAAATTTATGTAATGCTTTGCTACTAGCATCGCGTCTTCACTTTTACTTCTTTCCAGGTGCGTTGCGACAATGCAGGGCGACTTGACTGGTGCATCTGAAACATTAGCGCAAACAGAGCTTGAGTATAAACCGAAATAGTTCAGTGCACCCAAACGGCGCCTCTCACGTGAGTGCGTAGATTTAGAATCGCTCTAATTTCATCGCATTATGAATTGCGAGTTTGGTGCTGTGCAAGAATAACTAAGTTATCGACAACCTAGAAGGAACAACTGTACTCACTAATGATGCGAACATAAGCTTTCAAAGGGTCCCGTTTTTACATTTCGAATTCACAAGCAGGAGAGGAGGCTATGTCCTGCGTCTATTTTCGCAGCCATTGTATTATTTGCAATACAATATGAAGTGATTGAAAATCGCCTTACTGTGGAAAGTAGATGTTGTATGCAATTCGCTCTCCGTAACAGATAAGACCGCCCGCGTCGCGACCGCAGTGCGTAACGTAAGGACGCTCAATGCAGGTTAAATATTCCGCCACGTGCCTGAACATGGATCAATGTACCGATTGTGATATCGTATGATGAATTTCAAATAATTTCACTTAATCGCATAAATACGATGTCAGATATGCTAAAATATGAGATGTAGCCAACTGAGCGCAGATCTCACCGGCTACCCTTTTGTGTAATTAGTTCTTAATCAATCTAGTTTTAGACATTTTGCTTAAAGCGTCGTTTGTTCGACATGTGGCCCGAGGCTGCGATGCCATCTGTAATATGTTCTTACTGGCAAGTCATATTCGGTTGATTATTCTGTTCATTCTGGAGTGTCTGCTGACAGCTCTTGATAACTGGACCCTCGTGAGCGGCCACACCCTCGATGCAGTAGAAATTTTGCAGCATCACTGAAATTTTTTAATGTTTTAATTTGAAGTTTATATTTAACGGACACTGACAGCTTGCATGGTAAAAATAGTGTTACTGGTTTAATTTCGAATAAATATTGCAGTATGCTTAACAGATTTCGTCAAACTACTTTTTTTACATGCCAATTAAACGGTCTCATGATCATAAAAGCAGGGTAAAACAGAGTTGGGGTCGTGTTCACCAATTTTCTAATTAATAATCAAAATTACCACTCATGGAAAACATATGCAGCTGCGCTTTTTATAGACCTTACTCATGGATTATTAAAAGGTTAATTATTTTGACGATTGTGGATACGGCCCTTGATTCAAACTTTTGCGCCAAGTCGGGATATTATAATCATTTGCGTATGAAAGTTGCTTTAATTATGTCAATTAATATTGTGATTTCAGTTGGGCTCAATTCTTAAAATACCGTACCTTCGTATCCTGGTCCACAGTCGTAATCCAGATTTAACAATCGGATGTTCCACTGCTTGGCATTTTGAACATCAATATTCCAAGCGGTCTGAAGAAAATTCCAGTTGTAGCACGCCTCAAAGCTGTGGTGCCCTCCCGTGCAGGTAATCAGCGTGTGCATCCATCTAAAGTTACACTATTATACTTCAACTGCGAAAATTCTTCTCCTCTATTGGAAAATGAGAGTTGGATTTGTAGAGCATTATATTTTAGCAATCATCTAATAAAGCGTTGAGAATATTGAGAAGGCTTCTTGAGGTATATTTCAAAAAATTTTAGTAAATGGGAAATGTAGATATGTAATTTGATTTAATATTGTACATAAACTTTAGTTTATGAAACTGGCCAGTGAATGTGGTATGGTATAGAGAAGATGTCTTTCATGATCAAAATTAGAATGATGTGTTTATTGTTAAACAGTTCGAAAATGTTTAGCGTGACGAACCACAGTACATCAGCGAGTACTGCAGTTCAAACGATTTGAATTGTTCTATGAGATAAGTGACTTCACTTACTCTCGAATCTGTCGCCATCCGTCAACGCCCTGCACATTCAGGAAGTTGAAGAAAGCCATTTCAAAGACTGTTTCATTGCTGTATGGTATTTGACTGGTGCCGAAATTTTTGAAGAAGGACTGCGTGCATTGATTCAATTTCTGAAACCTTTGGAGTGCAGTGTAATGTGAAAAGTATGCGATCAGCACAATTATCACTTGACATCGGGAGCCTAAACTTTTCATGTTCAATCATAAAGAATCGCGCCGATTTTTCCTTTAACAATGATATTCTTTTGACTGAATTGAAAAGTTTATCATTAGAGAAAACTCATTCAGATTTTCTGCTCACTAGATTAAATGATACGGGGCAAAAAGTCGCACATTCTCAAAAGTGTTGTCTTGTTTCGAACAAGATTTTGCAATCTATCCATGAGCCCTTTACTTGTGCAGCGCAAAACGATGTCGATAACAGAAGCTGATGAGTTTGTTTAATAGGTTAGTTATCGAAAATATTTTTACTTGTTACAAATATTTGTGTAATAATTACAAATATAAAATGTGAAAGCTTAATTACAGTATTTATACTTACGCAAATTCTTCAGGAAACAAGACATTACAGTTGTAGAAAAGAGAGAGAACCGAACAGATTTACCGTTGTATCGCAGGTGGAAGATCCGTTGTTTAAAGGAGTTGTGATCGGCTGATTGGTGGTAGTAGTGGGAGCGTTCGCAGCTGTGGGAGATATAGCTAAAAAAAAGGTAGCGGGAGTAGCTGAAGCCGGTGTCGGCGCTTTTAGAACTATGGTAATCGACGAAGTAGATGAGATGTTCGGAGAACCCCCTCCATCCACGCAATTTCTAAAATTGATCAGTATTAGTTCAGGTGAACTCGGATAAAAGCAACAATATCTTTACTCCAGTCTCTTAAGAGTGGATGTGACAGAGCTACGCCATTCAAACAACAATGAAAAAGTCACTAGTTGAACGCAAAAAAGAAAAATTGTAACCTTCGATTCAAATGGAACGTGCAATGTATAAGCTTTCTATCTTAAGTTAAAATAGATTTTGATTCACTCTTTCGTAAAAGACAGTACAGAGCGTAATCCTTATCATGTCTTAATGACTTGTCTTAATATCTTAGCTATTTCATGACTAGTATACTTCGCATGCAAAACTAACTCGGATGCTTGTAGGAAAAGGATTAATGCAGGGTGGCTTTGGATTTAGAGATGCTTCACTTATCCTGGTTTTACCGTGCTGTCTTAATACTGCGTGATTAATGATAAAAGAATGTCCTTAACCCGATCGATATCTTGCTTTGTCCAGGACCTGTTTCAAAACACTACTGAGTGTTAATAGCTGAGATATTGAGTGCGATTCCATCAGAGTAGCAATTTTGCTTACAATAATGCTGTGACGACTACACAGAATTGAGTCACATTTCTCAATTCTCATCAGTTTAATGAATTAGACTTCTGACTGCCGAATCAGAACATGGACGGACGGACTTTCGCTCACCTTTCAACATTCAAGTACATTAACTATGAGCGGAGTGCCTATCCTAAAGAAAATATTTACTCACGTAGAGCCGAGTATTATGTTGTTCGCTGCAGGGCCATCGTAAATTGTTAACATCTCATCGCTGTTAGTAGAGGGATTGCAAATTACGAAGGTAGCAACGAGTCTCAAGTTGCCAGGTGTATAGGTGACCGTGTAAGTGCAATCCGTAGCGCAGTCTGCTTTGGTGACGTCATCTTGTGGATTATAGATCCTTACGTTCCCTATTGGTAAAGCAATAGGAAAGTTCGTATTGCCGCAACTGCAGACAGAGTGGGCGACTGGCAGAAGCGACGCTAAAATGAAGAAAACAACGCGATTAAGAAGCGAATGTTTGATCACAGTTCGAAAAGCATTCTTGTAACGCCCT
>NIUQ01005254.1:0-11256 GCA_002796945.1 Plectus sambesii
CAACTATGAGCAACAGCGGATAGTACAAATATCGGATTGCAATATCATTCACACGATGTTAACAGGGCGCTAAGCACAGATATACCTTATAGTACAGGTTATATTTATAAAATGCGGTAAACTCCAACAGTTTGCAGGTGCGATAAAACGCAAAAGTATTTAGCTCAATGAGAAATTTTGGATATTGCAGAGGGGTTGAGACCAAACGGAAGCCTTTTTATTGTTTCATAGTCTGTCTCTGGAGAGAAGAAATAAACAATTAGGGTGGTAGGCTTTTGAAACGCAACCTTGTACAAAGTAGCCCCAAAGTGATACTTTTCACTTTTGTAATCTGAAATTCTTGGCAATCATTCAAGACGCTACTCTGATTGATCACAGTAAGAGTAGGCGGTACCTATGTGACAGCCAACAAACCCTTTCACCTCAATTTTTAAAATTCTCCTCTGCTCGTTCATACGCAAATATGGCGCATGAGAAAATACATTTCCTGGTCAACAATCATTTTTCCTCATCCTTTTGGTCGACATTAAAGATTTCCTGCCGTTCTTCGAACATTCTATTCAGATAAGTGCTAGCACAGGAAACAGCAAACGAAGCAGCGCACGGACCTAATCAGACTGACAGGCCACGGATCTAAGAAAAACGCCAATTTCGCACCTCCTGCTATTTGCTTATTAATGAGAGGAGACATTTTGGGACGACGGCGATGATTAAAATGCTCGTTCAAGTATGGCATTAATTGCTCAGAAAATGCAAATGATCAAGAACCAACGCGCTCCACAATGATTGCTTAGGAGTGTAGAAATTGCACGAAAAACGTCCTAATTAGGATTTGAGTGCATGGTTCTGATTAGGGCCCTTTCAGGTGTCTCCAATGACGTTTACAAGAGAATCGCTCTATTTTTGTTTTTGCTAACAAAAGGAAACGCCTGCGCTCTTCTGACTTCTGGGAGTTCTGAGATTAAACTGAAATCGGAAGGTCTAAAGGACTATTGCACTACTGAATTCAACATTTTTTCATGAAATAACCAGAAAAAAACGCTCCGATTTGATTGCCAAATCACGCAATTTTTGCTTTCAAACATTCACTGAACACTTATATTTCTATTCGCAACCTAGTTACTGTTATGGTTCTCACTGGCGAAACTTTCTTCTCCTGACATTAGAGGCTGTGCCCACAACGATGTGTAGGGGTATAACTTGGTACAACAAAATACACTCTGATACTCTCTTCCTGACGAAAAATTTCGAATATGAAGTAGACTCCATTTGATTGATGCTCAAATATTTATTGCACTTCACTAATAATCTGTATCGATCAAATAGTAAAGTTTAATTATTGATTGAGAAATTCCGGATATCAGATATCTGACAAGTTACATGGGGCCTTATTAGTCATAAATCAAAAAGTTCAATATAAGTAGGCTTTATTTCGGGGAAACTGGAGGATAAGAGAATTGCAAGTGGATATTCATGAGGACTCATAAAAAGACAGAGGCGAAGGTGTATAGACAGATGCCTCCAGACACCGCGTTTCCAACTTTGACTTTCGCGGTCTACGGAGGATGCACAAAAGTCTTCGCCGAGAAGCGGCCACCTCTCTATTTTGAGCATTGGATAACTGGGGCCTCTACGTTGTCGGCAGAACTTTGACTTCCAGACTTCGACTTGCATTTCCCCCTTGTCCGCTCCTGAATAAAGACATTTGAAATTATCAGTACTTTCCCGCCATTTAAAACTTTTCAAAAACTTCCAGCGTCAGAGAGTTCAAAAAATCACCAAGTTAATCCTAAACTCGAGAACATCTAAATGGATCTTCTTTATGCACAATTTATTAGCACTAGCTTGCGTGCGGTATCAGTCACTCATATTACTATCATTCTTTTAAGTTATGTTATATAATAGAATATAATTATACTGGAACGCAAATAAACCTTGAGATCGTATTATATTCATGGAGGATATTATTTCATTGTTTCAGAGTTCTGATAAAATCGAAAGCTCGAGATTCGAAAAACAGTTAACTTTAAATTGACATAACATTGATGTAACATTTTTATATTACGCTATCGCTCGAACTATTGAACAAGAGACATAAAATACCATCAGGCTGTAGGATTTTGCTCAAAAAATATGCTATCAAAGTCTTAAACTATTATCGGTTGTCGTGATAAACAAATTCAGCGAGATAATTTTCGATTATTAAATTCATTACGAAGGCTTATAATTGGAAGGCAATAACAAACGAGAACGAAAAAATCGAGCTTACAGTTAAAGCAAATTAAACCATGCGAGAAACTAACAACGTCCAAAGGTGGTCGCGACTGCAATTGAAATAGCGAGAATCGACGTTTCCGTCTCGCAACAACAAAACCTATCAAAACATAAATGAGATAGCGGTGCATGCGCATGGCAGCTGACAAATTAAGCGGCGGCGCAGCAATGGTCGCCACTAGCGAGCAAAAGCGACGACGGAGCGCTGAGGCGTGAGGCCACGGAGAACGAAAGAGAGAGGGAGCGTCGGCGTCGTGGTGCTCCGGGGCCGGCGCCGCCCGTTTCCGTCTGTGTTCGCCGTTTCTCGTTAGTACCCAGCACCTTGGCTGACGCACGGAACGCTTAACACCAGCATGCATTAAAGATCGAGACGCATGAGGTACTGAGAAGTAGGGACAGGTACGCTCTGCCAACTTAACATGTTACGGAACAACGCGAATTCTATCGATGCAGTTTAACATTCTTAGGTTGAACATCAATTCCAGTTTTCGCTCTAATTAAGAAATGTCGCCAATGATTGAGGAAGCCATTTTTTGTCTCAGCTAAGTAAATGCTATCAATAGAGGAAACCTCTATGGAGAGAGAAGGTTGCATTCTCCTCCTTCTGAGGGAAGGTCTCATTTAGAGTATAGCGAAATGACAAGGAACCTGGATGAGGAATAAGTTCTGCTTTGCCTCGCCAACTTTCGTTCGATTTTTTGCGCTTATTTCGTCTTCCATACTTTCATTTCGTACGTTTGAATGCGACACGGTTGAGATTCTTGTTTGCTTCGGCAAAACGCCCCTCAACCCGCACTTGGTCAAAAATAGCTCGGAGGGCGTTGCGGGCGTTGATGAAAGAAACATGAGCCGATCGGCATGACACACGCTCTCGTGAGCATGGGAGCTTATCCGAACTGTCACCTGAGGAGACAGCAGAATCCGTGATCTTTCGTCACGCACTGACGAAGCCCTCAAAACCAATGAACGAGCATTAAAAATGTTACTCACCTAGTGCGAAAGACTCGTTGAGATCAGATATAGGCGAAGAAGGAGGGAATTCCGATTGTTGATAACGAAAACACGAATAGCGGCGGGCTACTAGAGAAAGCATTTGCCATAAGCCAAGAAATTCTTCATTTTACACAAGTTTAACGCTTTTCTTACGTTTCAGCTACGAACAAGAGGTAAATTTTTGATTTAATTACATCCTGCGCGCCTGAAAGACGACGGCGCTTAATATCACTTTCGCATCCTTGTTTGAGGGTTCAGCCTCCACAAAAACAGGCGCAAATAAATAGAGAAGGCTGGCCGTGAAGAGAGAGAGAGAGAAGGAAGTTAATTTGTATTTATTAAACCAAATGGCGTTAGCGGGTTCAGATACGCAGATGCCATATTCGACCGAAAAAAGCTCGTCCCCCTATAGCTCAATTTGAATGATACTGCCGAAATGTGGTGCTTACTAAGTGGATCAAATTGGTTTTTTTACATTACCTGCCTAAATGATGTAATATACCAAATTTGACCTGAGTGATAACCGCTATTTTTTAGCATAGCTCATACTGACTCATGAAAGCTCTATTGGGCTGTGTACGGCACATTTTTCAGTGACTTCTGTTCTCTGACGAGATATGAGAACAGAGAGCATTTCCTTTAAATAGCCCCGAGCTGACTATTATGACCAAAGAGCATTAGTCATATCGTCAACGGAACAGACTTCGAGTGCTTTGCAGACACGCATACCTAAGAAATCCCTCATCTGACAGCTTTTCTACGTCATTAATTACATTTTCATCAGTAGGTCACATGTAAGAAGAATGAGTGCGTGAGAGAGTTTGTTTGTTCTGCGCCTTTCTTAAGCATGAAACCCGCGTAAGCATACATCATCCGACAACTTTTTATATTAATTCCTGTGCAAACAACTTGCTTAAGCTCTGGATTAACATAACTATATTTTACTGGTGTTATTTTCTCTCATTGTACATACCGCTAATATCAAAAAGTGCAAGGAAAATTTATGATGGTTAGTTGATAATGTGGAGTAAATTTTTTCTAAATTTAGTAAAAGTTTACTTAAAGTAAGTGATAATAATACCAAATTTCGGAAGGCTAATTGGTCAACGCGCTCTCATTCCCTTCAAATTAATCGACAAAATTAAGTTGATTTATTGCGACAAGGCTTATAAATCACTAATAAGGATGGTATACCTAGACAGCATTACATTCGTAAACAGGCAAGTAATACTTCCTGTTCGGGCTTTTACCAAATAGCGGCCAAAGTTGTAATATTGGAAGGTTTGAAAATGTTAGCCTTACTATAGACCGCAAGAGGAGGAGTGATCGGCACCCCTTCCTCCTGCGCGTCGATGGATGATATCGAAGTTTGGAACTTCGTAATCACCATCACTTGCTTGTTCCCGTTTTTCCCTATACTTATTTGGTAAAGCTGCTGCTTCATAATGAGAATTTTTTTATCCATCTGAATACGAGCTTGAGAGATACATATTTTTCTGGGAATGTGTACGTATTACTCCCTTCCCCCTTCCACCCACTTCCGTTCCTGTCAACACTAGGGCACAGCACTAAAAGTTGCGCACTTTGGCTATCGTTACAGAAGCACACTTTAGTTGACACAAACTTTAATGATCCTTCGGCGCCTTAAATCTGTGGTTTTGACTTAACAAATATAATATTCCCGATAATGCTAAACAAGCTTGCTATGCTAATGATAGAAGGAAAATAAGGATATCGATTTTCAGCTCACTTGATGGGAAACGTACCGCAAAAGATACCAAAGAATCGTGCATGTATCAAAATGACGATAAATAAACGCTCAGCATTAATGAAAGTGGACAAAAAATCTATGAAAAAATTTGAAGCAAGAAATCGATCGAAACAAGCGTACACCTGCCTAATATGGAGGAGAAGTCAAAGTAATCGGGTTCAGCAATAAATATTCGATGAACAAATAAACAACAGTATAATAGTGTGCAAGATATGAGAAACAACGCAGAGAGAAGGTAAACGAGCCAATCCGAAGAGGAGGGCTGCTTGCGCTTTCTCTCTCTCCCTCCCTCCTACTGCGGCCGCAACGCGTCTATTTTCGTGTCTCGCGCGTAATCAACATTTAATGAGGCTGGCACGGACCGGATACCTTAATGAACCTCGTAAAATTGCTTTCATAGCTCCTTGATCTTAGTTCTCTAATTGGTTACAAATTCCATTTCACCCTGCCTCACTCTCTCTCTCTTTCGCTGTGGTGTTTGGTTCTAAGCAATCAATGCTCTAGAGAACTAAATATTAATTGTACGGTCCACACACACACACACACACACACACATCGAGCGCAATTCGTCTACAAACAGTATAGAGATATATCGAACAGAAAAAACGTGTGCGAGCAAAATAACGGGTTTGAAATCTGAATGATATGCTTTGAATTTTACAGATAACTTAGCCAGTTCATGGTATTATTAATTAGATTGTCCCAATAGTTGATACGCGCAGAAGCCTAAAGAGTAGCATAAATAGTGAGGATTGTAAGAACAGACTCTCCGTAAGACCTCTGCGTCTCGGTTTCGATCTCTGGGGCCTTTGTTACGACCAACCATAAATGGCAAATTATCGCACGCTTGGCGCATTTCTTGTTATTTCCGTTTAAGTCGTTCAAGGAGGGGGCGGCTAGTTACACGGATGGCTGCTAACCGAACGCAAACAGATGAAATAAAAATATCTACTGGTTACAAACATCTTAGACCTCAAGCTACGAACCAAATATTTTCACACAAAATGTTGGAGAATTAATGCCTGTGCATGTACTTTTGGTGTGCCAAATCTGAAGAAAAGTTAGAGAAAAAAGAGGATATGGAAAAGCCGTCAATTGAGCTCTGTTCATGCTCTCATTCTCTGAACGTCATGCGTCGCTACAGAGTCGTGCAAAACATGCGCAAATAAGCGGGATTTTCAACTTGGGTTGTTAACTGTTAGGTCTTATTAAAAATCATGCGCCTCTTTGAAGTATGGTTCAATCTGTTGATCTACGTCGCAAATCGGAACAAAGAATGCAGCAGTTGTTTGAGTAATGAAACTTTTTCTCATATATACAGTGCAAAATTAATTGTGCCACGACGCTGTAAGCATTTGTCGAGAAATTTGAACCTTCTCAGCCATAAAGGTTTGATTGAAACAACTCATGACCGTAGACAATGGTTAGTATCTGAACGAGTCATTCGAAAAAGCTCTTCAAGCAGATACGCATTACTTCGTACGGTCAGGCTAAACCTGCCGTTGCCACAGCCTACCAAGTTTTAGCTCTCTTTTGCATGTGCGAAAGTTTAGAGTTTTCCAAACTCTAAACTGAGAAGATCAGATATCCCTAAAACGTCTTCGCATTTTCTCACGATACTGTTTATTTGTTAAATTTCAGTCCATAAACATCATTTCCACTTTGACACAAAGACAATTTCTTATACGTTGGGGATGTGTTTCACATCAAAAAGGACATTTCCCATATTGATTTAGCTTGGAAAACATTCTCTTTGAATAGGAAAAGGATTTGATGATGGTGAAAATGGTATAGACGAACTGTGCTGCATGCGATAAAGTTTTTTGCCGCATGGCAGAGAGTTACCTATAGGCTCATGAGGAGCTGTCAATTTGTCAAACGGATGTGCAGTTCGTCTCGATATCAGCCATGGGCACGTCACATATTGATTACGTATGTACACGCCACGTTTCCCACGCCCTTCGGCAGGCCCGAGTGACTCTGTTACCAAAACTCTGAGAGAGTGGAACTACTTTTCGTTTCTTGCTTGCTTAAGAGTCCGAAATTTACCGCACACATTACGAGACACGCGCAGATTATGTTATGCCTGAGCAGCATTAGCACAAGTCCAATGATACATTCCATACCTGCAAAATTCTGTAGCTGTGGAAATATTGACCACTGTAATTCTTTTAGTAGTATCTTCCCTGCTTTCAAATTCTCTTTAACAGCAATTGAAAGAGGCAAATCGAAGGAAGAAGGTATAATTTCTGATTTGAAATCTACTGTGAAAGCCTAAAGAATGACCATGTTATGACACTCTCTGAGCCTCTCATACAGTTTAATCTCCTTCCCCCCGCCCTTCGGGAGACTTCATAAATCAAGTAAATTTAAAGTTCACATTTTTAAGTTTTCTGTTATTATATTTCATCTTTGACTCCTGAGTACAACGTTTCACTTTGTTCCATGCCGTTTTCTCTTTCGCTCTCAAATGAGTGAAATTCAAATATAATTCATCTGCCATTCTTGTGACAAAAATGCTGTTGTCACGCTTAGAGCCAGCAACTTGAACGGCAGCTAACAGTCTTTTAAGTGTCTTTCATGACATAAACGGCAGATAAGAGATCACATGCGCTATCTTTTTGGTCTAACACTCGTAAAGATGGCCATTTGACCACATTACGACCTGCGCATGCTTAGTTTCACTTTCATGATGCCGCCGCTGCGGACGTCATAGGACAGGTAAACCCCATTGCTGTAGTTTGTAGGCAACTCGGCACAGTCTCGGTA
The DNA here is from genome assembly GCA_002796945.1 of Plectus sambesii. Lineage (NCBI taxonomy): Eukaryota > Metazoa > Nematoda > Chromadorea > Plectida > Plectidae > Plectus > Plectus sambesii. The sequence goes on from NIUQ01005254.1 coordinate 7,808, forward strand.
GATTCTGTCAGCTGTAGATGTTTCATAGGCGCTTCAAACTCTTTAAATAACCAAAGATGCATCGCTTATTATGTGCGCGCGGTGCTCTTACTGTTTCATTCATTATCTTAATAAAAATATACACAAATATATCTAATTAATAAGCTGACATTATTGCTGTGTTGATATTCTTGAAAAAGCATCCTACTGGTCCGTTCAAAAGTGGCAGAGATAGTCATGGCTTTTCTGTATGACTAGAAGTTGAACAAAATAAAGGACGAAATTTCCTTTTGAAATGAGTGCAGTAGGCGCGAAGCTAGAACTAACGAGCCGGGGGAGTCGGATAAATGGGGAATAACCAATAACCGGAGGTGGGGAAGAATCAGTGAAACAACATAAATTCAGCCATAAAGATTCTTTAAAAATTGAGCGATTCCGAAAACCAACGGAATCTCTTTCTTCATCGTCATTATTGAAAAACAGTACACAGCTTGAACAGGCCTATTGGTTCAATTCCAAACTCCCATTGCTGCATAAAAATATGAACTCTGCTTTCCTAGGTAACCCAAAGTAAGGACCGACCTGATACCGCAGCGAAAAAAAGCAGGTGAGAGACGACATAAAGACGAAAAAATGGGCACCGACAGCGAATCGTCGAGCAAGCCAAGAAGCGCGACCAAACTAATCGATGGAGGAAGTTCCTCTTCATCCGATGACGAGCGGCCGGCTTCCGGATACCACTATTTTGCCCTTTTTATCCTGTGCATCATCAACCTGCTCAACTTCATGGACCGCTACACTGTCGCCGGTTAGTATCGCTGCAATTAGTATTGGGGGTAATGTTTTATGTGTATCGAAAGCTTCGAGGATACAACCACCGCTGTGAGGCAACTGTACCTCAATGAAGAAACCTTTGAATAGCTTAGGAGCTAGCAAAGATTTTGAGGTGATTGAGATATGTACCACTGCGCTGCTTACTTTTTTAGAACACTTGATAGAGGCCGTTCATGCACCCCATACCTTTGTAGTGCCGAACGGCTTCAGCGTATGAACAAATTTTTAATTTAAATTGCTCCACAATAGAAGCTATCTAATGAAAAGTGTAGTTAACAAAGATGATTATTTTGTTGACTATCAATGGAAGTATTTCAATGATTCTGTTAAACAAAGTTCACTCATTAGTGTAATGAGGTTCTTCAAGGCACAAACCGCAGACTTAAATCCTTATGCCTGGTCGAAGTCATACAGCCATTTAGCCTCGTCAAGGAAATACGAAATCAGATGCAGAATTTTTAGTGAACTATTTCGTCGACGCGCGACTTTAATTAACCGTTGCAGCGGTTTTGACGGATATACAGGACTATTATTCCATCAACGACTCTGAGGCCGGTCTGCTGCAAACAGTATTCATCGTCTTTTATACTATTTTTGCTCCCATCTGCGGCTATTTGGGTGATCGCTATAATCGCAAATGGATTATGACAGTCGGCATATGTGTCTGGTCGGGCGCGGTGCTTAGCTCAACTTTCATCCCAAAAGAAGTTTGTCATCCATTTATTTACTCTTTCTTTGATTATTTTAGTCAGAGACGAACACCTCAAACGATTCGAGTATTTAATTAAACGGGAGGATAATGGTGCATTCTTGTCCGAGAAGTGCTATCCCTTCAAAGAATTGCTTCTTTCAAAGTTATTATTTGGATTTGAAATTCACAAAAATTATAAAGGATGCATTCGTTAGCCTGTACTCTGATTAACAACTGAAGTGAAAGAGTATTGAAGGAGGAGAGATCATCGTGATCATGGCGAGCGCTGAGATTGCATTTACTCGCACTATGGTGTCCCCGCGCACCTTCAGCGCACTCCCACTAGCGCAGTGAATCTGTCCGTTGCAATAGTGTCTGAGAAAGGCGACCGATTGGAAGCAAAGGACGATGAGTACTGCAAACTGTACTTGAACCGAATAATACAAGCTTGGCGCGCCCTGTTTATGCTCAATAAATATTGTAGCATGCTAGATAAACATTCCACTCCAACCATTATTTTATAGCCGTGCTATTATATGCATGTGCGCCCAAACAGCAATATTTTTACGATAATAACCATCTATTGCCATTTTAAACATTTTTATATTCATTAAACTATAGGCGGAAAGCATTCTGTTCATCAATTATTCATAGTTTATTATCACTTCACCATTTCACCTTCAGCATCTGTAATTATTTCCCAGTGAGTTCACCTGTACACGCATCGATATTGCTTGAAAATGACGGTCATGGGGCTATTTCACTGAGAAACCAATGCATATGTAAAAATAGCAATAAACAGAGACTTCCACTCCGTCATCAGTCGTCTTAAATATCTTCAAAATTCTTTCAGTACTTCGTTGTCTTTTTGGTACTTCGTGGTATTGTTGGAATTGGAGAGGCTTCTTATTCGACGTGTTCACCGACACTTATAGCCGATATGTTCACTGGAAAACGCCGAAGCCGCGCTCTCATGCTCTTCTACTTCGCTATTCCCGTTGGCAGGTCAGTGATCGGTGATTTTTTGAAAGCATCGCTGCCTCTTTGAAAGCCCCTTCAGTTTCAGAGGCTGCTATTGAATAAACTAATTGCTAATCTAGTAATGTTATACAAAGTGATATTAAAATTCATGTCACATTTCTTATAAGGCGATAACTATCTAACTATATTCATCATCATCCAATGTCCCCAATAGCAATCGTGCGCTCCCTCGTCCGCGATTGTTATATATGAAAAAATGCCACAAGAGCATATTACCGTCCACCCCGAGAAACTTTGAATAGCTCTCCGAGGCGGTTTGCAACCCTATGCAGTGTAGTGAAAGTGCCTATTACCTATAAAGAGCCAGTAAGGTGCAGAATGCTCATAAAAAGCATGATTAGCTATCATAAAACGTTTAGTCCTGCACATTGATCAGGGACAAAGCACACGTCTTTTATTCAATTCTTATACAGGTTAGGATATTGTCATCTTATCTACCGTATATAATAGAAGAAATTTATCAATGAGAAGTCGCTATAAACGATTTCTGACACAGTTTAAAGTATACTGTACCAGCTAAAGGTAATTTTCCGGAATCGAACGGAGGACTTCTCTAACGCTTCATGACGTATTTGCATTATATTTAGTTTATAAGTGAATAAATGGAGCAGATATACTTATTGAGTCGGGATGCGGTCAATATATGCTGTATATAATATAGTCTCACCCCTAAGCACTGACGAAAGTTTTGCGCAAAATTTTCGATTTGCCCGTGAAAAAAGGTGGCCGATCAATTGTTGACAGCTAATGCAGACGCAAACGCACTAAACGGACGTGTGTATGCAGACAGCCGGAATGCGCAGCGCTCCCTATTCGAAGCGCTCGTTAAAACACACTGACTGGACACACCCATTAGGACGCACCCAGGTTGTTCGTGCATCGTCTGGATGATCGCCTAGTCGCT
>NIUQ01005255.1:0-11295 GCA_002796945.1 Plectus sambesii
GGTATCGCCTAAACCGATACCGATTACAAAGTCAGCACACAGTTAAATCAAAAGTTACAAACCGCAGGGCGCTTCTAAGGAGTTTATTAGAAACTGATCCAGCGTAAGTAGACAAATTTCAGATACAAACTTTAATTGGTTCAAGAAAACGTGACGCGGAGACAGATGACAGAAACATATTTACAATTTTTCTGGATTGGTTTAGAGAGGAATACCATTCCAGTTTGATCAACTGGCAAAATAATCTAGGAAACAGGACAGAAAAGGACGAATTTTTTACACTCTCTACTATATTCACGACTCGACCTAGTGAACTGGATGTTCAATTTATCGCAAAGAGTTATGCACGCAATACGGTACTGAGAGAAAATCTACGACAGGTACGGTAATCCCCTTTCTAAACACGGCGGTTCAGGTCTGTACAAGCGCGTGAGAAAAGCCAGATACTCAGTTAACGATGATTTTCAGCTTTTGTTTATTAGCTCCTAATTAGGTTCTAAATCGGGCAGCATCTTTGTACCCAGCTTATTAGGCTCTCTTTATGGTACCTTTATTGTATTTTTAAGTTACTTTGCTGCCAGGTACTCCCCGAAATACGTATTTTATGGAGCTCCCTATTTTATCTTTCTTACTTTTCAACTTAAACTTAAGTTCAAAGTCGGCCAGCCTTCTTGTATAGATCGCGCCGTTAGGAATCTAACGCTATATTAACTAAATTTTTTGTATTTTCATTTTATTGCTGAATCACTTGATATGCGCAAAGCGGACGGCTGAACTGCCGTCCAATCACTAAGAGATTAATGACACCATAATTTAAAATGACATGCAATACCAGCATCACAGCATTTAATAATTAGCTAAAATTTAAATAGCACTATGTTTAATATTACATTCTTCAGTATACAAGAGTTTTATGTTTTAGAAAAGATATGTCACTGTCGGTCAATGATATAATCAATCATTGATTTAATATCAATGAGTACAAAAAGTTAAGCATGTTATATCCCAAACTGTCAGTAGAAAGGTATGAAAATACGATCACATGGCGTTTTATTTAAGTAATGAAACTATTAATCTTAATATGCACCACAATATTGTCCTTTTGAGTGGTGTAGTGAGTTTTGGCTGATCAGCCAGTCATATATATCATTTCCACCTTAATTGTGACACTTTGAAATTCAAAGGTTCATGTTTTTAAATCAAGGAATATTTTCATATTGATCTCGAAGTGAAATTGTCTTTTTTGATTTAGAAAACGTCCGCCTTGAACAGGAAATTACTATATTCTATTAGGCATATGTTGCTATCAAAATACAAATGGAAGATATTATAAAGTTAGGCAAAGCTATTTGTCTAATAATGCTTGAATTGTCACTTAAAATTTTGCTTGTGACGCAATATAACGCATCATTGCCATTGGAAAACAGGCAAAAGTCTTTTTGTTAAATGTTTGGTTCCAGCAATTGGTGTCAAAATGAAAATTCATGCTCGATTATATTAGGTTGTCCCAAAGCTCTGAGAGTATGCATCAAATCCTGAATATAAATCTGCTTCACATAAATACACGTGTTATCCGCTCTTTTCTGAACATATTTAGACTTTCAGCTTGAAATTTTGAAAAATTTTCCTCCATGAGGATTTCCATCTATTCACTTTACCTCTAACTAGCAGTCATCCCTCCAAACTTCTACTTTAATGGACTTTCGGGAAAAATGATTTCGCCTAGTGGTCAATGTTATAAGGCTAATTAAAATGTTAAATTGGCCTCAGCCAACAATGACGGAGATATCTGAAAAGCTGAGGGAAGTCCCAGAGATCTGAACTAAGAAACCAAAGTTCTACGGATCTCAAGCGATCAGTATCATCAACGTACTGTCCAAAACATCAAAAAAGCTTCAAATACCGTCTGGGAGCTTTTTTCGAAAACAGAAGACTCTTGTAAATGCGCAGTTTGCAAAATTGAGTGCACGACGTGCCACACATGTATATAATGGGTAGGTTTCATATCGAGTACTTTGGCTAAAGTCGTACTTAAAGCCTATACTTTTTCATTGCGTTAAGTACAACTTTAGCTAAAGTGCGCCATATGAAATCGGCCTAATATTGAGAGACGCACGGGCAAGTCATAAAGTCTTCCTTCACAGATTTAATAATTTCTCTGAATCATAACGGAGGTACAAACAGAAGGACAACCTGACAGGACTGCTTTGTGGTGACAGCGACGTTGTATCCAGTTCCTTACCGACACTAAACATGTTCTTCTTTCAGATGCTACTAGGTGTTTCGAACAAATTTGACGCTACATACGATGATTTTTATGCAGCATGGGAGATGTAAGTTAATATTGCTATACTTACCATATATTTTCTTTCAAAAAATAGATAATTCTTAATTTAACTATACAAAAAAGACCGTGCCGTAATTCATCAGCTGTATGACAAAAATTTTCGATCAGTAACGAAATAATAACGGTTTGGTCTTATAGTGATAAAGATTAATAGTGTGAACGCCGCAGCAAACGTGCTCAATTTAGCTTTCAGTACTAAGCGTGTTATAGTGCTCCCTTCGATTCTCGATTAATGATTGAAAATTTTTGACTATAAAGGGTAGCGGCAATATTGCTCTTAGTCACCAAGCATTTAGCGATATTTTTCAATCTTCTCGAGAGAATCCTTCAAAAATTACAATAAACCTCACTTCTACCTGCTTTTGCACATTGAATATTGCTCGACAGCTGATTTAGTGAACAGAGATAGAACAGATTCATTTTTCGAAAGCACAAGTCATGTACTTATTTTAGATTAGACTATATGAACTGGAGCGAAGACGTGGGCTATGGTTATTACGGCGATCATTGGTGGTTACCTGCAACCAATTTGACAGAAATGCACGTCTATGAACCTGTATTATACAAAAGCAAAACAATTCAGGACCAAATTGCGCAACTGTTTCAGTGTTTTTTAGAAAAACAATTTAAATCTTTAAACCCAGAGGTATGAGGGCATCAGGTGTACGCTTATTACTTCACATTTTCTACTTCTTCTCTAAAACAATTTCTATCCTTAAGCACTGAACATAAAGACCGCGTGAGAGTCATAAATCATGTCAAAAAATTCAAAAAAAAGATGAATAATCAGTACTCCATAAGTTGAATTAAGAACTCGTTAAGATTACTCTACTTGACTCTGGCAGATACCATAAATTAGAATGCTGCTTTAAGCAATAAGAATCAATACATTCTCCAACTATATGAACAATAATGCAAAGTTTCTGTATTTGCGCGTTTCCCAACATTACAATGTAAATTTGTTAAATGTCTTAATAGCCAAGGGAAATTCAAATTTCACTACATCATCGGTTGTGATGCAGATATGAATCTAAAGTGCACCAACTAAAACGCGTATCTTATATTTAGTCAAGTAAATAAATATTAGGCTTAACGCTACAGCAGTAAAATTTAGTTAATGAAATAGCGAATTAATTGAAAAATTGTGTTTTAAAATGTCATATTTTTGTCTAAACTTATTGTTTCAATATCGCAATTGAAGAGCCCCGTGCAGTTTTCTGATACAAAAAGCTTTTCTATAAAATTGTAGCGCATTTATTTTTTTAAAAGTAATGTAGCCGGTGTCGACGATAAAAATGAATCCGACTAAAAGTGAATCCGATTGACTATTATTGGCCAATAGTGAATCTGATTCACTATTAGCCGCTAAAAGTGAGTCCAGTTGTCTAAAAGTGAATCCTCACTAAAATTTATATATCTGATTGAAATAGTTGTTAGTTTATTGAAAGCAAGGGACACCATGTGAGCAGTGTTGCAAATAGTACTATTTAATTCATTTTAGTACTAGTACTAAATTGTTATTTAGTACTATTTAGTACTAAATTGCTATTTAGTACTAGTTAAGCGGGAAACACAATACAGCGTCCGCGGCGTCGCGGGCGTATTTTTGCATATGCTTTGCCTGTAAAAAATACGCCCGCAACGCCGCGGACGCTGTATTGTAATTCCCGCTTAACTAATACTAAATTTTAATTTAGTACTAAATAGTACTAAATAGCAATTTAGCACTAAATAGTACTAAATAGCAATTAAGTACTAGTTATTAACTAGTTAATTTTAAAATTCAATTTAGTACTTAGTACTAACTATATTCATTTTTTTTCAACTATTGCAACACTGCATGTGAGTGAGAAGTAAGAAATAACGGGACATTCTATACATAAATGAAAATGCGAGGACGATCGCTGATCTGTATCAACCATCTCAACGACTCAATTGTTATGACTGTTGCGGTTATCGAGGTAAATAGCGGGATGATTGTCAATATCAACGGCAGCGTTGGTGGCGTCCTGATATGACATGGGAGAGATGGAGATCCACCGACTCGTGGGAACCGTCTTGCCGTTGGGCAGCCCTATACATGTAGGACTATACGTCCAAATCTGCACGCCAAGCAGACAGTAAACTATATGTATTGATAGCCTTTACCAGGTTTTTGCTTCATTTTCTTTTCTTTTAATGACATTTTCCTTTACTTTCCTAATCCGACCGCTCAACTCTCGTTACTAATACGAACTTATCTCACAACTCTGACTACTTCACTCGAATTCATTTTTAAACTTGAAATAAAAATGAATCTAGGAAGGATTCACTTTTAGACAAAAGATTCACTATTAGCCGACTAAAAGTGAATCGGATTCACTTTTAGCCGGATTCACTTTTAGGTACGACACCGGAAGTATCGCGTTAGGGCGAACAAAGCTCTACTTTCATTTCCATTTTTTTTATTTGACTAACAAACTAGGCCACCTCCTCTTTCGATATGACTTATCATATTCGAGATTCTATTCGATTATTTAAGGTGTACCCATTTAGGGTAAAAATACAACAACATCTCTCTAGGAAACAGAAGTTAGTGGATGGCGTGTATTTGAAAACCCCGGTTAGATATTTCAAAACTCGCGTTTCTTTACAATTAATGCCTTCAAGTGCGACTGTAATTTTGATTGTTGACAAAATTCCAAGTGAGCGCGCAACTTTTGCTCGATGTTCCACTTCCATGAGGGTTTTAAAATTAGACAGGTGAAGATGCATCCATTGCGTCCACCTAAATTTTGCAAATACTTACTTCGACTCATTCTTCGAGTCAAAAAAGTGAGCCAGGTTGCACTGTTGTCTAGTCGAAGTCATGGCAAAAATTAAGAGGGCTGGAGTGGTAATTCTGTTCATTACTCAAAATAATTAATTAGAAAGGATCAAAAAAGCATATCGATTCATCTTAGTGATTATCGCACTGAAAGGCGCAACATATTCTGCATTGTTCTTATTTGATAAATTTCTGTTAATTTCAGAGCGCTGGAACAGGAAATGTATTTCGGAAGGTCAGGTATGGCGAATATACTAAATGGTACGAACAGTTCATCGATATGATTGACAATAACCTCTATGTATACACTGCTCCACGTGGATATATCGAGTGAGTTCACTTTTTGGTACAATTTGGTTATTGATTAAGCTACGAACAGTCATTTAGCCATAAATTAAATACTTGTTCTTATATTATTTTTTGGCTTTGGCCTTGGCATTAGCGAGCGTAACGAGCAATGCCGATTGGCCTGTACCTAAGCGCGTACTAGTTAATGCAGAGGTGGCACCGGTCGGCGCTGGTGGCGAATACGCACCCCCCATATCCTCACGCCCACCTCAAAGTCGATAAAATAATCGCATTCATCAATAATGACAAAAATCATTAGATAGCTGGATGAAAAATGATTCATGGCAATGCAATGCAAAAATACTCTGATTATAACGTAAATTAGTTCTCTTTTCGCGATTTAAACGCTGCGAGCCACAAATTCATTACTTCAAGGGAAATATGGCGTTTCCGAACGCAAAAACTGCGTTATACCACGTAAGGAACAAAAGTTTAAACAACAGATTAGGTATTTTTAGCAAAGAATTGATGATTGAGGAAAGGGCCGATTGGTGTAGTGGTCTAAAACCATCACTCATCAGTCTCAAGGACGCGGGTTCGATTCCCGCTGAGGGCGGCCCCTCACCCAACCAAGGTGCTCATCCATCTGTGGGTCGGGGAAATGGTAGCAGCTATGCTGCGAATATACCGGCGACAGGCCGGCCGCTGTTCTACCCGTCGCATCAATCATGGCCCAATGTCGCATCGCGACAACGGGCCAGAAGAGCGGACCCCGGCACCCTGCGGGACAACCGCTGAAGCGGACACTGCTAATAGCGGTACAAACGCTGAAGGAAAAAAAAGTTTATAATTGAGGAAATATTGATTCAAATGAACAATTCCCTCCATCCAAGTACGAAGATTCTTTTCCGCGGCGATTGATGTACCGCGCATTTTTTCACTGATGACTTCTTTGTATTTGAAGCGCACCCGATGCTTGTACATCTTTAAGAATATGATTTATGTTATAAGTACTTTGCGGTTTCAGGTCGAGTTTCGCTGAAGTAAACGTCTTTTTCCGATCATTTCGCGTCAAAACAGTAGAAGAGTCGAGATCCTATTTGATGAGCGAATTTCTGAGTAAGTTTGCTCTCGTTGTCGGTCGCGATTGCTGGCCCTAGTCCCAGAATATTAAAGGTGTGAAAAGAGTTTTTCATTGACGTCAGGCCTTGTTCTTCCGTTGGCAACAAATTTTGGTTGTAATGTTGGAAAGACACCTTTCCAATAAAAGCGAATCGAGATACTTCCTTCTTCCCAAGTTTCTTCCGAATTTGAAGGGAAAATTCTTAGAAACTGACTAATTATTTGCTGAAAACCTCAACCTTGATATCAGAAAAAACGCTAACTGCCATTAACGCCTTAATGTTTTTTACCTTCTACAATGAACGAGATTTCATTAAAAATAACAAAATCTATCGAATGGGCTTGATCTCTGCTGTATTATTTTTGTGATTTGCGAACCTGGGAAGATAATTATAGGTGACTGATCTTTTGTGGACTGGGATCTATTTCGTTGAAGTTATGCCGCTTTGATCTCGCTTTATCACACTGATTCTCTTACCTCTGAGACGAGGTGATAAGCTTTAGTGTTATTCGCTCCAGAGACTGATAAAATAAATTTTTTAACGTTTCCTCTCTATGCAGAATTAGCTAACGGAACGAAATTAAACTACAGTTGCAAAATTTTAAAAAATTTAAGAATAAAAGAGAGACAAACAAGCGGGCCGATGGTGTAGTGGTCTAAAACCATCACTCACCAGTCTCGAGGACGCTGGTTCGATTCCCGCTGAGGGCGGCCTATCACCCAACCAAGGTGCTCATCCCTCTGTGGGTCGGGGAATTGGTAGCAGCTAAAGCTGCTAATAAACCGGCGACAGGCCCTTGCGACAGGCCGGCCGATTCTCACCGGTCGCATCAAATATGGCCCAGAGTCGCATCGCGACAACGGGCCAGAGGAGCGGACCCCGCCACTCTGCGGGACAACCGCCTAGCGGACACTGCGAATAGCGGTACAAAAGCTGAAGAAAAAAATAAAAAATAAAAGAGAGACAAACGCGCGCAAGATCCGATATTATATGCAATTGGCCTTTAGTGCCATTCAACTGTATCGAAACTGATCCAACTATCTTTTAGCTAAAATTCGGCTGAATAATATAACTTAAGCAATATTTTGTCATTCATTTGGTGCTCAACAGTACTAGGTAACATTCCCCACGAACTAGTGTTACATAGAAAATCAACGCAGTTTGAATTTCAGATGACATCGGCGGCGCAATCGGTCTTTGGATCGGCGCATCGGTCATCACTATCTACGAAACAGTTTTGATCTTTATTGGACCCAGAATGGCTCGCGCAAAGAAGCCAAAAACATCGATACAAGCCATGAAAGTTACGATGCATGCAATGAAGTTGAAATTATCGGTACAAGCAATGAAGCTAAAAACACAAAAGCTGAAGAAAAAAATGAAAAAATTATTCAAGAAAACACATGTAGATGTGGCGCCACAGACCATGTTTTAGGGCTGTTATATTGATTACATTATATTTTTGCCAGCAACCATATATTGATTACATTATATTTTTGCCAGCAACCATATATTTTGAAGCATTGATATTTTTGCTGCGATAATGATATTTATTTTTTATCATGTATTTGATCTGACCGCTTCGGTCCTTATTTGAGTCAGCCTTAATAAATTCGTTGCAGCATGTTGAATTACTCTTACGATGGAGGTTTCCCGACAGAATTTGCTTAAATTGAGCTTTTCAACTTATTTTCGTAATTTAACCATCAGGGGATGTTTCATAAAACCGCTGAACTCTTGAGAATTGAGAATTGAGGAATTGAGGCGCACACCGATTGATCAGTTATAAAATTTAACCAATGGGCGCGCACCTCAGTTTTTCAGTTCTCAACAGCTCAACAGTTTTGTGGAACAGGCCGGTCCCAAGTTTTAGAATGCAGAGTTTTGTATTGCGCTCAGGCTTGCCCGCGTTTGGTTTTATTGATTTTTGCGTATTTCTAACATATTCAGCAGCGAAAGAGCATTAAACGAAAAAGGTAGAACTGATGAAGTGAAAAGGGGGAAGTCGAACAGTCGAAGGGAGTTTTGACAGTTAGAATGAATCAGTAGAGAAACATAGACATTCACGGTGATCTTGTGATACGTGAAGTAGGAAAAAATGCATTTACTGGAGAGACTCCTCTTTCCCGTAACCCTCTAACTTTGCCGTGAAGCGCACTCTGCAAGTTCATCATTCATAGTTCCTTCAAGTTTCGATATATTTCATTAACCATTAATAGCACAAAATCATCTGATTATTACTGTTTAATAACTTGGGTCTTCTCAAATATCGTTTCATTTGGGCGACTCTAAGGTCCAATCTCCTAATGAGTGCGCCGACGCTGTTTTCAGTAACACGAGAGCTTTTTTGTTGAAGACAATTTGTTGATTTCGTTGATGTTTGAACAAGGTCCACTGAACTAACACTCACACACGCGCGATCGAGTTACTCTTACTCTTTCATGAAATGAAATGCGTCAGGCACTAGCTTGTGTTACTTCCTGGGAAACCGGCAGCAACTTGCATGACGCCTACTTCTACAGGATAATATAAGAGGCATGTTTTTGAGATGTATTCTTTTATCATAGATTGTTGTAATGTATGAATCGGGCAGCAAGCATTGATTTCATTATATTTTAACTAAAGAAGTTTTTTGATATGTGCGCGAACGAAGCGAATAAAATGTTCACAGCAACAGTAGGCGAAGCAAGACAATCTCAAGTGAGATATACTGAAGCAGTATTCTCAGATTTTAAAGTATGATGTCTATAATAGAGTTCTGGGTGTTAATTTAATGCGCGCTTAGATATCAGTTTCCTAACTTCATATTATATCTCGCTAAATGGCGAAAATTTCTCTGTTCTAGACTTTTGGAACGATGAGTAACTGGTCATCGAAGATTCTTCGTTCAATAATCGTCCTTTTCTTGCTCTTAAATAATCCGGTTGAGTCGCGGACGGGCAGTTCTTCCAGCAGCGCCAGCCGCTTGAGAAATGCCAACAGCCGCGGCACGAGCAGCAGTCGATATGGAGTTTCAAGCAGTTCTGGCTCTTCCAGCATCTCAAAAAACCGAGGTTCAAGCAGCTCTTCAAGCAGCTCTTCCAAACAAATCTCCAGCAGCGCCAGCGGTTCCAGTAGTGCCAAGGGCCTAGGTACAGGCAGCAGCCGAATAAATGCCGCCAGTTCGGTTATGAACACTGGCGGTAGTAGTTATGCAAGTGCCAACAATAACCCTTCTGGAATCGCCAGGTCAGAATTCAATTTAACTGATAATTAACTTCCTATTCTTATCGAAGTAAGCTGCAGCATAATTTATCAAAAAAATCATAAATATCTTGCAACTGTAATACTGCAAGCGGGGAAGGATTGATCATTTTCCGCTTATTCCAGTTATTTTCAATTTTATGACCAACTATCGCGCTTGCTGTTCTATAATTCCACCATTACAGCATATTTTTCAGAACGCAGAGATCTCGAAACAAGATTTAATAGAAGTCGTTCTTGAACAAACATACCAAATTTTCAGTTATACCACAGGGCGAGGCGCTGGCTCTTTCATTGGAAGCAACAACTTCAAATCGGCGATCGTTGGCGCAGCCGCTGGATATGTCACATATAAAGGAGGAAAAGCAATCATCAAGTCTGTTTCAAGCCCAGTTGCCTGGAGAGGCCGAAATTACTACTGGAGTTCTAATGATTATAAAAAAGAAACTGATCATGAGATGTGCTCGGTGTCAATTGAAGACGACGCCTACTTTGGCAACTTTGCCTTCGACGACGGCAGTCGACCTAAACAAGTACCTATATTTCATTTGAGTCATACCATAGCAATTAGGGTTATATTCCATTTAATTCATCAGTTATTCTATCTCCAGCAATAATTACTTGCAGTTTAGTAAGTGCAGAGTAATTTACTTGATTAATAATTTGGAGCGCTGCTGGCTGTAGGCCTTATTTGCGTTCATGACCAAATCCGCTGAGCGTTTGAGACGACGTCCAGACCTTAAATGATGGTGACAGTTCTTCTATCATATCCTCCAACCTCAGTCGATAGAGATATCACTCGGGAAAGCATTTGAATTAATTTATCCAATACAATTAAAAAGAGCCGAACTTTGGTCGCTCTAAAAATAATACATTTTCCCCAAAATCGATAAGTATCAAAAGTGAAGGAATTTCAGCAGAATGAACTCACATGGTCTCAAAAACCTAACTCAAGGGTTCAGTTCCAACATTCTTTAAATACAAAAATCCGCGTCGCCGTACTCTAATATTCTGTAAAATACGCTTCATTTTAACGAAATTTCTAATGCGCCCGCCAGTTAATTCCCGGGCAGATGGGGCAAGTTCGAAAATGGTACAAAGTATATCAACAAACAGCGAACACTTTATTTCTCATCAGTACACTTTCTTATAAAATTCAATGAGAATGCGCATAATAGCTTCATATCAAACCACATAGATCACTTTGCTAAAATTTTATAACGTAGACTACCGTATTTATTCTAATAGAACGACAGTCTCCAATACTACGACAGTCTCCAATAGTACGACATGGTACGGTCTCTTCGAAAAATAGTACGACTGTCTCTAATAGTACGACATGTCGTACTATTAGAATACTGATATCTCATTATGAAAGGAAACAGAACACGGTAGCCTACACTGCTTGTATGTTCTCGCCTCGCGCTTTGCGTGTCATGTGCAGTCCTTTTCTCATAACAAATAAGAGTACTAATAGATAATACAGT
>NIUQ01005256.1:0-11273 GCA_002796945.1 Plectus sambesii
AATCAGAGAAAACAAACTGAGCGAACATTGTCGAAAGGAATGCGCCGACATCATTTTCCGTCTCAAACTATTTTGCCGAAATGTCATGAGACTGTCAGAGGATGCGCCCGCGTTGTCACTTCTTTTCAATGTGCTGAGAGTTTAAAGGAGTTGTAGGTCACAAATATAGTAACGGAAGCTCTGTTGAGTGTAAAACTATTCACTGTTTGCGAGACGGCTTATTTGCACCGACGAATTTGCCGTGCGCGAAAATTCGAAAAGCGTCCAAGCGACCTTTCTCTTCACGCGCAAAGCAATAAACTCTCCGAGAACTTCTTTAATTTTTTCCAGATCAATTATAGGCCTGTATAATAATGATTCAAGCAATGTTTCTTCTGTTACTATCAGCTATTGAGATTTTAGAATGCTATTAAGAATTACATCTTAGTTTAAGCGTCTCTATTTGTGAGCGGCGTACAAAAATATCTCATCTTCTGTGAAAACTGCGATGCATAACTCAAATTCCTACCTTCCTTGTTACAGTTCGATCGTTTCACTAGGAAAAGCAGTCGGCATTTAATGTGGCAGTGAGCCAAAAAAGTTATTTTTATCCTTCATGCGGTCAACTTTAACAGCTTTTGAGCTAAGCAATGATCGGAGCGACTTTGTGACTCAGTTTTGTTGCCATCACGCGACCAAAAGCGAACTCGAGATGACGGTTTATCGCATGCATTTTATCTGTTGGCGTCGGCGTCGTCTTCTTACGTCTTCCACCCACGCGACGGCCCAAATCAGGCCCGTACTATCAGTGAGGCCAATAAGGCCATGACCTCGGCCGCCGAGTTAATGTCGAGAGAAGAGGGCTTTCCTTGAGGGGCTGTATTAGTTAAATTGGAAATAGGCGTCGTGCCTAAATAGGCCCGTCACTTTGTTGGGCCTGAGGACCGATATAGTTTATTACGATAGACGTATTCTAGTCGTTCAAGAGGTTTATATTTACGTCTAATAAGCGGCGTCATATCCATAACAGTGCGTTGTTTCTTTAAGTCGCTAGCACTAGTTTTACTATCGCATTTTTTACTTTGGAAATTCGTCTCTCTTTGTACAGTATTGGTGCACTGCTTTCCGACCTCATTGTTATGTGCTGATTCAGATCTTGAAGAGATTGCAAACAAGGAAGGGGAAGGACAGATCGATGTCTTTTAAAAAGCCATACCCTATATGAAATTATACGAGCCTTCATTGTTGGAATATTCAAACAAACCGACCGCACTTTGCAAAGAGATCAGCCTTGAGTTCTAATTCCGAACTGGAACAGAGGCAGATGAGAAGTAATTGAGCAAATGTGGCCTTGTGTACCGCGGCGTGTTCGAAGTGGCTCTCGAATACTCCCTCATACGACTAAGTACACAACAACTGTAAAGTAGGGGGTCGTTTGCATAAGTGCGGTTGCCGCGCCTTGGAGTAATAACAACAACTAGTTTCGTCCAATGTCAACGAACCCCCCGAATTTGTTCACATTAGACGATTGTTAATGGACACGCTACTTTTTATTGCACTTTTTGTGCGGCCGCCGCGCATTGCAAAGACCGTTGTTCCTTTGAGGCAATCCATCAGGTACATTACTTTTATGGGCCATTTCTGAGGTCCGGAGACGCATACGCATTACTGATCTGTGTTCACAGTCTTGCCTTAGTCTGAGAGCGTTTTGTGCAGATTTTTATTACGTTTTGAAGACGCCAGGCCGGTTTCATATCACGCACGAAAGATAAAGTAGCACTTTGTGTAATGCCAAAGCATACTCCAGAATATAAACACGGATATGCAATTGAAATATTTCTGGATCGCGAGAAGCTGTACTTATCTGTGCAATTGCTGTGTTTAACAGTAAACCTCGATCACCGCTAGCTCAGATAAATGCACCATAAAATAATTTTAGCAACGGATGACATGCTGGCTGAAAATCATCAATTAATATATAAAATAATTTATCCTAAGCAGCCTTGTCACGCAAGTTAATCAATAGTGTACGATTTATTCCCCACATCTAGGGGTGGTTGGATACCCTTATGAAATCAATTCGCTCACAATTCGCACCAAATTTTGCCTTGGAATCAAAGATAATTTTTCAGTACCTGCACACAGCGGGGATCGCCCACCGAGACTTGAAGCCGTCGAATCTTTTGGTGAATAGCGACTGCCGGCTGCGCATCGCAGATTTCGGCATGGCGAAGCTGGCGGAGCGAGACCAGATAACTGAAGCAGAGGAGCACTGCTTCTACATGACGCAGCACGTGGCCACGCTCCCCTATCGCGCGCCTGAGTTACTCTTCGTCATGCCCGAGCACTCCACCGCTGTCGACATCTGGGCCACCGGCTGCATTTTCGCTGAGATGATCCTTAGAAGAGAACTCTTTCCTGGCCGAAGCGTTTCTGGGCAGATTAAAATCGTCGTCGCCACCATGGGAACGCCGCCGGAAAAAGTAAGTATTCTGAATTGTTTTGTGAAGCGCTCACGCGGTTAATAACACATTCTCTTTGCGTTTCCTTGAGTTTATTTGGCGACCAGCTACTATATACTGCAGTTGATTCGAAAAAATTTAAGAGTGATCAATTGTGATAATGCTTAACGGCGCTAACAGGAGCGTAGGCAGCCAGCAGGCCAATCTAAACTGTTTGAAACGAGTGAAAAATAGTATATACTATGTTAGCATGCCTAGCCTGCGCGTATCGACACCCTATCGCATTATTGCTGATATGATCAAAGCCTCCCTTCCCACCTCTCTGTCTCATCCACAAACTCAAGCCATAGCTTATACAGTGAAACCCGGATAAGTGCAACCCGGATAAGTGCACAACCCGGATAAGTGCACAACCCGGATAAGTGCACAAAATTTTCTTGCCGCATCGATGTGCACTTATCCGGGTTTCACTGTACAGTGAACAGTTGGGGAGTTGGGATTGTTCTCGTAAGCGACGCGAAGGGCTGTAAATTTGTCCGCTTTTTCGGCATCATGTTAAAACTGCGTCGATGGCGCGATTGGTTGGTCGTCCGCGTTGTAATCACGTGCACGCTGGTTCGCCGCCCCTTAGCAGCATTGATCAAGGGACGCTGAGGCCATTTGGGTTTCGGTGTATAATGACAATGCGAGAACATATTCCAGTCACGTGTTACTCTTTCGATTTCCTAATGGGCCGAAATGAGTGTCATTGACTTGAAACAGTTTTATCATCTTGTTTTATTAGTGGTCTCGGGATTACTGGACCTTTTGAAATGAATTCATTGCTAAGCTATTTCACGTAGGTAGTAATATCTTAGTCCCTTTAATCTGAACTCTCTTTTATGCTTTGAAATCGGCGCTAGTATTCGATTTTATTGCGACTAAGTGGTATCTTCAACATTTTTATTTCAGTTTATTGAACTGATCGCCTGCGAGCGCACCCGACGCCTTCTGGAGAGTTTTGGCGAAACACAGGCAAAGGAATGGCGTGAGATCCTGAAATGCAAAGCGACATCCGAAGCCGAAGATCTGATGGCCCATATGGCGCGTTTGGACCCTCTAGAACGAATTACTGTAGAGCGTGCGCTCTCCCATCCATATTTCCGCGGATTCAAATATCCAATGAATGAGAAAACATGCCCTTTCAAGGTCAAAATGGATATGGCGGCGGTTGAAAGTTTATCGCACGAAGAACTCAACGAATTTCTCGCCTCAGAAGTGCCTACCTTCGTGTAGTGCATCGAGCGTCGAGTCATTTGATTGCAATTTGATTGATTTTCGTACAGCACGCTGCCTCTACTCTTCTTGTCTGTACAGTGCGCGACCTTTCCTTTCTCTTTCGTCCTCGCGCGGGCTCGTTTGTCATTAATCGATCATCTCTTGAAACATTGCGAACTTATATGCAAACTGTTTCATTCTTCTGAAATAGACGACGTTTTCTGCATTTCTTATAGAACTATTGAAATTGCAAAATAGCGGAATCGCTGGCTCGTTTGGTCGTTTGCCTGGATTTATCCTGTCTTCTGACCAATCACCGCGCTCGCAATTCCGCAAGTTCGTAGTATTTTGACAAAGTAGATCCCTGATGAAAAATATTTTCTTTTACTGTTGGCAGTAGCATGCTGCAAATATTTAATGAAAGCGAGCTCGGGCAAGGTTTCGTGTTTCGACTGTTCTCTCATGTCTGCTTACTCTGGATGACTTCTCTATCACTGAACATTAGCACTTTGTTGACTCCAAGTGATATGCTTTCCTTTTCTTTGTTTTCTCTTGCTTACTTAAACGCAGAAACGGGGTTCACTTGATGTGAAGCGTTTTATGATATCATCTATTTCTATGTTCTTCTCAACCAGATGCATCAATGAAACTGCAGTAATATGATTCGACACGGCTATCATTTCCGACAAGTATCTAATTGTTTTGTTCCGCTTTGTATCCAGTTATTCACAAATATAAACTTGATTAAACTGTTGAATATCGTTACACGCAACTATGCACATAAAGACATTGGGCGTCGCTTTCCTTCCCACGCTGCAAGGGTATTCTTAGTACATTGTTTTCGCGCAAACCTGATCGGATAAGACATTAGTATAACTTGGCTGAACAAACATCTTGATTTGTAATTGATTACATTTTGGTTCAGCAACAGCTCCTGCTGCGAGAGTACTGGAATCGGGCGCACTTTTTTGTTCACGCGCGCATATTAAAAGTAGCAGCAAACAGTCGAGCAAGGACACAAGAGATTCGGATACAAGAAACACCCGCACATTAGAGAACGTCTCTCCTTTCTCGAGCATTCTCTTCATGTACTGTATTTGGCAATAGTCATAATTGCTTTAATAGGTGAAATTGACAGTGTTTGATATTGTCAGTTGTATCATAAAGACTGCTTTGATGTCTAGTCCCTAAAAAATGGTATGATTCCTGGAAAAGTAGCCTTTCTCAGCTCGACTGTAAAGTGACCAAGGCAAGTTCATGGCTATTTTTTGCAACACGTGAAAATGGTGACAGTTAAATTCAATCTGTCATCGTATATTGCTGAATACTGATTGATCCTACAACTACGCTGAAGTGAATGACAAAGAACTAGTGCACAAAAAGTAGTACGCAGAACAACATATTGTTTCTGTGTGATGCGCCTTTCTTGTGATATACTCATGCGCATATTCTTGTTTAGGTGTGAGTCTCGCGCAGAAAATGATTCAGAACGTAAGTCCATGCGGTACAGTGAGGGTCAAGGTTACTGTGCTCATGGGCATTTTTACGTGCACAGGCAGAACCTTTGCACCTTTGCCACTGCAATATCGGGCAAGTTTTTTACAGCTGCGCCTAGCGAAGCATTAAAACTGTCCTCGATACTTTGTCTTCACTGCTATTTGATATTCTTCGGTCAGGTTTCGCGGCATTGAAATTGTTTCAATTATTCAATATGCTTTGTTGTACACAGACATTGTCATTGAATAGGAAGCGTTGTATAAGTGCTGCAGGATAGAAAAGCGTTGTTTTAGTCAATACTGAAGCGAACATGACTCATTCATGCATACGTGTTTGGCAAGGTCAATCAGGGGGAATGGCATTCGTCGTGGATTCTCGCCCGCTGTGTTTGTTAACTTTGAAATTAACTGCATTACGACGATACACAAAGACAAGGGCGCTGATTCACCAATACCTAAGAAACCAGTGGCGTGCGCGAGGGGGAGGGGGCGGCGTACGCCTCCCGGAATTTTTTCGCTAAGCGAAAAAATAATGATTCCTGTTGACGTCAACACATTTTCTCCAAACGCACACCCAAATGGCCCTAAACGATCGTCCCTGCGTAGGCAGCTGTTGGAAGCGAACCCTAGAAAGAGGTATAAGAGAATCTGGAGCGCAATGGGTATAATGTTAATGCTGATTATGAGGGGAATAGCTGAGCGTAAGAGAGCCTCTGCTATTTTTGCGCTGAAACGAAATTAAAACGACTGATGTAGTAGGACACTTGGGGAACCTATGTAAGGACATCATTCATAGCGTGTAACTGAAATTTTTGTGATTCATTGGCGACGTAGGTTGGATAACAGGAAGCCATGTTTTTACCAAGTTCAGGTACCTATAACATGAAATAATACTTAGCAAATCGTTGAGGGCAACTAAAGTTAACTTGAGAGTCGCTTAATCTTCCTGTACTCATCAAGAATTCACAAAGTAGATATATTACGTTTCACTCAGATTCAAATCAATCCTTTAGTGCATATTACTTGCGATTTGAAGTTGTGCTTCCCTCTACAGCTTTATTCCATCGATTGAACTTGTAATATACTAATAGACTTTCATATCTCACCTCCTCGTTATCTCGCAAAAACATTCTTTCAGAAAACTTGTCGCGTGAGTTGCTTGATAGTTTTATAATCGAATTATGTTCCCTACTCGTTTGGCGCGACTATTGATGGATGGAATGTATTGTTCTTGGTTAATTTGTCGGAATTCCAGAGTCGAGGGGAACAAATTATGCGTTGGGCGTGGAACTAACACTGCGACAACGCAATTGCTGGCCGACTCTTTCGATCAATCGCCGTTTCCATCGCTGACGACTCGGAAATTATTACGCGGACTCGTAAAGACAACCTGTCGCAAAAACGTTCGTTCTTTCGCCCAAACTGGTTTTGATGGAACTTCAGGAATAGTGCAGAAAAATCAGAGGGGTTGTGACTTGGATTCGTTGGTTTTTATACCATTTCTATCTATTGCATTCCCATTTTTCCCATAAATATTACGGGATCGATGTCGGTGCTGTTGAGGACTCAATTGGGTGTGCGTAATCAGCAGTCAACGTCCCAACAATCCACTAATGCAAGAGAGCGGTCTTAGCACAGCGGCTCGACGGGTGAACAATCAACCAAATGACTGATCAAATGAAAAGTGATTAACACCAGTGGGGCAAATTTGCCATTTCATGCAAAAAATAGAAAATTGACGACGTGCGCAGCCACTCGTTGCTTAGGTTCTCCTTTGTTTTGCAGTGGCGTTAGGGCAAATTAGCCCACTGGTGTTAGGCGCTTGTGATCAAATGAATCTTAGTCGATCACTGCTATTGTACGGTGTGATAGGGTCGTTTAGCGACCGCCGCGAAACGCTTTAAAGTCAAAATTCCCTGATCAGTAAGAAATAGAGTCAGGCACCGTCGTTGGCAAAGATGTACTCGCTTTCGGTGCTTGAATACCGTTTTTCACCTCGAAGAAATGTAGCGACATAAGCTTCCTTATGAGGCGTATCTTTCATATACCTAAGCGTTCACTTGCCAGCTTGTTTCAGGGAACAATGTCGTCGGCGTACGGTCATCAACCAGGCGCTCCGATGGAATGTCTGAGCATTGCGGTAGAGCTTCGGAAGGAACGATTCGTCGACGAGCATGGGCAGGAGGCGTTGAAAGTCGGCTTCAAGATCGGCGGCGGCATCGACCAGGATCCCGATCGCGCCCCCTTTAAGTATCCTGATACGGTCAGAAACTATTTATTTATTTCATTTTTAAACGTGAATGTAAACATGATGAACCTTCTCCCCGTCCGCTGTCCTATTCGATCAATTTCAATAAACTATTGTAAAATGTGAACATTTGAAGAAAGGCACGTACAGAACACAGTTGATCGGTTCTTGTCGAGTAGTATTATGATATAGTTTCCCTTGTCATTATAATTTGATCTCGCTTTACCTCTTTGACCGTTAGTCAGCCTACGAGTACTTCTTAGTTGCTGTTAATTCCAAATAAACGTCTATCTCAATTTGTAACG
The DNA here is from genome assembly GCA_002796945.1 of Plectus sambesii. NCBI lineage: Eukaryota > Metazoa > Nematoda > Chromadorea > Plectida > Plectidae > Plectus > Plectus sambesii. Next base: position 7,748 of record NIUQ01005256.1, read on the forward strand.
TCAACCCTCTGAAGTCCTTTTCAAAATTAAATCACTTGTAAGGTCGCTTTAGTTCACGAAGCTAAGAGAACCCAATAATATGCTATCTATAAAATGCTGACTGCTTAGTGTAACTGATGGTTTCTGCTGTAGGGTATCTACATCACTCAGTTGGAGTTGAATTCACCTGCGGAACGAGCTGGATTGAAGCAGCACGATAAGATTCTGCAGGTTTGTAATTTATATTTGTTCGTTTTCATAGTTGTTTAATTAATATATTTGCATACAGTTTCGATGCACTCATTTTGAATTTATGATTTGGTAATGATAGTTTTACATGAACGGCACTATTTTTAGTAGATAATAATATTTTAATATGAAACCGACTACTTTTCTGATCAAATTCAGTACCCGTTATAAAAGTTGTATAAACACATAATACAACATCAAAGAGCAAAATTCAGACTATTAAGCAGGAAAGACTCACGTCTTCCGAAGAAAACTGAGCAGTGTCAGTTTTACAAAAATTATATAGACATTGAATTCGATTGGGAAAGTATGCAATATAAAGTTGACGATGTTAATAGCTCAATTGGAATGGACAAAGTGCAAGGAAAGGGTGCAAATTTTCTTTCTGATAGGAAAATTTTCTCAGTTAAAATAATATCAATGTTACAATAATAAAACCATTTCATTTTTCAGGTGAACGGCTACGACTTCACGATGGTAACGCACGACAAAGCTGTCAAATATATCAAAAAGTACCCTGTTCTCCAGATGCTTGTTGCACGCTCAGACATGAATGCTACTCTCGCTTAGTTGATCAATTTAACCTGATTTAAGCTGAAAACCATTCCACGTTATGTCGATTATTTAGCGGGTTATCTTGAAGACAGAGCATATGTTTGGGGTTCTTTGAATGGATGTGTACTGATTATTATGTGTTATCAATTCCTGTTTCAAACACGCGCAGCAGTGTTAAAAAGTGCTTAATTCCGGAATCGTCTTTGACTAAAAGTTAAGTTTCGCTGTCATCAAATAGCAGTTATTTTCTTTGTGCTCAGTAACTATTCTGATACGAACAGCCGTTCTCCGTGTACTTTTCATGTTTCATATCGTTGCCTTCCATGCATGCATTTGTTTACTTTACATTGTGCTTTGTAGACATATCATCGGATAGACGTATCATAATATAAAAGTGGCTTTGCTATGATGCACCGAAAATGCAATAAATTTCCCTATTTACTACATTATGCCTTTGGTACTAGTGCATTGCGATATGAGATAAAACGTTTAGACTGATATACCGTATTTCTTCCAATAATCGCCCACCCTCTAATAATCGCCCCCTCCAATAATCGCCCCCCTCTGGCCTAGGTTGAAAAAATAATCGCCCACCCCCCAACAATCATCCCCCTTCCCCCCCCCCCCCCTCAAGCCAGGGTTGAAATAATAATCGCCCAGGGCGATTATTGGAAGAAATACGGTATGTGACGTTTTAACGGGGCTACTGAATTGCGATAATGCTAAAAATCGTCGATCTTTGCACATATTATAGCACTGCTTCACCTCCTGTTTTATCTTGCAAGTTGTAGAAGTCACCGTGAGCAACGCCTATTGCCGTGAGAACTTTGACTGCGTTTGAAATAGTTGTAGCTTCTTACACACACTGCTCAAACTGTCATTAGTGCCATCAGCCACATGAGATCTGCACGTAAAGTAGGCCCGATATTACGGTAGCATGTTTAGTGCTGCTGCTTTTACGCTATTTATTAAGTTGTATGCATGTTCCAGAAAAGAAAAATTAGCGAAAACCCAGGTAATTCATCAAGAATTCCTATTCAGAGTTCAAAACATCCACAATCCATCTACTTTTCACGCCTAGTTGAAGCTCTGCTGTAATTATGTGCGCGCTTTTGAAATTGAGTTTGACACTTTCAAGAAAGGCTTGAGTATTTCGTTTGCAGTCGAATCCATTAAATACGCACTCAAAATTAGCACCATTGTCAACTAGTGTTTGACAGCAACTGCTTGTACAAATTTTGGCTATCATGTTTCCCTGCCTCTGATTGTCGCCGATAACATGGCGTCTGAATGTGCGTGTATTTCACAAACTCCATTATTCGATGCGAAAAGTTAGCGCTAATCAACGCTTTTGCCTTTTAAACGTTAATTATGGTGTACGCAATAGATGAACAGTTATTCAATTGTACCACTTTGGATATTTCCTAAATATATTAAAGCTTCTCAATAAGCATCGCGATAGCTTCACCGCCTCCGTTGGACAAAGCGACCACGCCCAGCTCTCCTTGGCTCAGGGAGTGTATCAGATGAACGGGCAGTCGACCTCCGGTCGCACTGAAATAATTTTGATGAAACCTTAATTAGAACGGTGTAAAAATAAATCATCCTACTATTGATTTTTTATAAAGCTGCGTGTCAATAATTGATGCACTTTACTGGAACGGCAATTTAGTGATTTAATTTTCAGTCGTGGCAGTTAATTCAACTTGTACAGTATCTCGACGGAACATGGCCAAACCGTGGTTACAATCGTGATTATCAGTTTACTGAAGTTCTATTTATGAGTTAAGAAAGAGGAAGAAATTTACGCGAAAGGATGTCCGAGAGAAACGCAACCGCCGTTGACGTTAACCTTGCTGTGATCGAGATGCAATGTCTTCATTGCCGCCAATGTGGTGACAGAGTACGACTCGCTGATTTCCCAGCGAGCAACTGCATCCTTCTTGATAGTGCAATCTTCCAACAGCTGAATAAGGTTTTATGGAGAATTTTTCGATAAATAAAAATTCGTTTCATAAGTACCGATATAGGACATATCTTAACACATTTCATTGTTTATAGTTCGGATCTATTGTTTACGAGGAAAAGTTGATTGAAGGGCCTTGAAATAAGCACTGATATTAGAAATTTTATAAACGAAAAATGTGTGAGTAATTTTTCAAAGTCGCGTTGGTGACGGAGCCCTTTTTGGGTCGTCGAAGGCGGTCCTATTATATTGGCTTGCGTGAGTTTTCGATCATATTTTGCATGCGCGTTTGCCACCCATCGCACGCTCAGTTCTTTTTCACGATAGTGCGCATATGCTGAATTTTATCATGGGTTAAATATCTTCGCTTTTCAAATAATATTGCTGCGTCCACGCCTTCATGAAATTGCTTCAGGACTTTGCCTCATTTTCGAATACTAACAGAGTATTGCTTCATATTACGGGAAGTATAAATCAAATAAAATCTAAGCTACATAAGTGAAACGTTCATTAAAGTGTTCCTTTTTAGTTGGGAGTTACGATAGTCAAAAATTATCTTACCCAAAACGTATTCAGATATATTTGAAATAGCATGACCTCATCGTTAATCCACCAAATTGTATACTTTCGCACTTTTCGAAAAAACTCAATTAAGTACAATCCTGATTGACTGACTGCCTGTTATTCGTACATACCTTTTTGATTGCTTTGATCGATGCGATATTAAAGTCGATAGGCGCGACAGCTTCGTCGGCATAGCCAAGAATGCGTGCCTTG
>NIUQ01005257.1:0-11250 GCA_002796945.1 Plectus sambesii
AGTGTCCCGCTCAGTGTCGCCATTGTGAATTTATTATCCAAAGAGTTGTCTCAATGATTTATAGTTCTATTCATTACTGCGCGCGCTTTCGCGGGTGCAGACTCTAATAGATACCGTATTGTTGCACATTATCTTATTGCTTTATTCTTTTGAAAGGCATAGAAAGCTTTCTGCCGCCGTTTGTATTGCCGTTTATTAACGGATATTTGGCTGGCATGTGCAGCATATTCAACTCTGCATGCTTTTAAGATTAAATGTTCTCTTTAGAAATGAAATCCGATAGCCTACGAAAGCTGCATAGTGATCTTTTTTAGCAGAAGAAAATGTGAGATCTTCGAACGAGAGTTTTCACGAACTGTGAATAAATTCGAGTGGCTACAGGTTGCGTCTGAATTAAAATTTCCGAATCCTTGCTGCAGATATGAAAATATTCGAAACAGTATACAGGATAGGATAGGGGCTGTAGCACGCTGACAGAGAAAGATCGGCTCTGACATGTACTGGTCAGCAGTTGGCTAAGAATAATGAGGGCGTACACATCTCCAAACAAACACTTTCGAAAGTGCCATAGAATAATCGAGTTATGGTGAATACATTTACTCATTTGTGCGGCATGTATTTTTACGAAATTCCTGTTACATGTTGCGAGGTTGTTTTAAGCGCTTAGTTGCACAATTCTAATAATAACTGGTGGCAGCAACCATATAATCCCTGCTTGTTCAGACGAAGAAATGTTATTGAGATCTCACATAAATGTGAAAGAAGGTAAAATTAAGCAGCTACAGTAAAAAAACAGGCCTGTACCGTTGCTAAAGATAGAGCCGTGGCTACAAATGCCTAAAACTGTATAGGTAGGAAGCAAGTGGGGCGCGGCGCCGTAAGCGACGACACAGATCAGCTTCAGACGCGTAAATTCCACAGCACGGATCAGATATCCTCTTTCCGCTCTGGCGCCGGCTCTTATCCATCCCTTTGCTAATGCGCTTCATTTGCAGTCAACAGCAGAAATATAGAAGTTCTGGAACGGCGTTGGACTTTGACCTGTCCGAGTAGCTCCCTCTGCCGCATGCGATGTTGTTTTGGGCAGTGTTGCTTACGGCGGTAAGCTCTCTTGAGCTCAGTGACGGAGCACCGGCTCAACCACTCCACGCCAAGCGAAGTCCGCCCCCGTGCGATCAACGATGTCGGAAGATTTTCGATAAAACACTTCAGCGAGTCAGTTATTCGTTCGACGCCATCGAGAAACTGGCCGGGCGATTGAACTATTTCGATGACCGCCTCTCCAAAGAGATTTGCTGGTGAGTGCAAAAGGGGAAGCTGTTGGCTGCCAACCTTCATATAAGTTAGTCTGTGCGTCAGCTTAGCAGCATAGCCATATCCCAGTCTATTCATTTGATACATCAACTTCGGAATCATCTTTCAGGAGAGCATTCGATTTTTTTCATTGCATGGACCATTGTGAGGAACCAGAAAAGCAGTCGTTCTCTGAAATGCGGAACGCTCTGCAGTCGTCTTGCCAGGAACGCGCTGCAGGTTGGTTATCAAACTTATTAAACTACATTACCGTTCAAGTTTTTCGATCTGTTAACTAGAGATTGACTTTTGGTTTCACCCCGATTGGGTTCGTTTGCGATATTTAAGTATGCTTCGTCAGTGACAAACGAGAATATTTTTCTTCAGAAGCTATAGTACAACGGTCAAATTATCATAATTACATAGAATACTTTGAGTATGCATACGCTTGATTGATTACTTGAATAATTCGCAAAATAAATAGCAAATTAAAAAATAAGTTGCCAGCATATTCATTTTTTTCTATAATATATGATCTGGTGTCCAATAGTACGGTTTTCCGGCCACTATGTTTCGCAAAAAAGTGAAAAGCTATTTTGCATCTCTACAGGAAAGAAGCCATTCAGATAATTTTGTTTTGTACTATTCTTTAAAATCTTCGGAAAGACCCACTTAGAACAGCTTGAATCTTTTCACGATTAACGAAGCATTCGGTATCGACAATGAACACGATTGCTCTACAGCTAAAATAAATACAGCATTCTTTACCTTGACTGAGCTGATATTTCAGAAGAGCGCGCCAGCTTCTCTTGCATTAGCCGCTACCACAATTTCCTCGAGATTCACTGTTCATCTTACATGAATGAAGCTATTGCTCAACAAAACGTGGTAATTTTTGATGAAGAACATCGACATCTCATGTGCAAGTAAGTGAACTTGATAAAAATAAAATGCTGTTAACTGTTCAACTTAAACTTTTGCGCTCCTGAAATGATGAACTGAGTTTTAGTGCAAAAAAACTGTTGCAATTGCGGAATTGTGAAATGCAAAGGCAGTAATTGATTAGGACATCTGATATAATTAGAAACTGTTAAATTACCGCGCCTCTGAACCCACAATAGTTAAATATATATGTTCACATGAACTATCTTTCTTCTTAGTAGGGCAGTAAACGCGAAAATTCTTCTCTTACAAGTTAAACTAAATATCCATGACTATTGAGGCCACAATTTAGCAAACAAATGCTGGTTGCAGTTTCACAATACTGTCCAATCTATATGATGGATTTTATTAATTTATAGTGACGAGCAATCGACACCTTTTCTTCATATACTTTCCTGTAGTTGAATTGATATGATTGGACAGGTGGGCTCAATCCGGTTCTTTACCCGTCACACACATGGCCTTGAAGAAATTTGAATCCAATGCGTCTGAGTTTCGGATTTGTGTTTCTCGTTTATTCTATATGGAAGGGAAAACAGAATGCACTGCATGCACTCTCAGAGCAATTTGCCACGTTCGCAAACACTGCGTCATGTACGAATTCTTTGATTGAGCTTTCAGTTTCGACTGTTGCAGCACGGGTTTGAAATAAATTTCTGGTGCGTTGATAAACGTGGATAAAAATGTTTTTATGCATGTAGGCGATAATCCGGACTTAAACACTCAAAAATGACTACTTTAATACTAAGCTAGTCCTGGCATAGTATACAGCTGGCCCTTAACGTTTTGATACATTGATAAAAGCGCCCACATGCCCACCAGACATTCAGTCGCCTTTTAAACCAGTGTCTTATTGCGTCATTGCTTGAAATATAAGACAAAGAGTGTAGAATAAAGTGAAGAATTTTGCGTTTGCGTATAATATTTCAAAAGCAATTTGCAGATACCTACGTGAGCATCAGCAGTGCCTGGTTACCAACGTAGCGCAGTATTGCCCGAAAGCAACCCACTTGTTCATCGAAAAGAATCTTGGCGATTACTTTCCGACGTTCGTCGCCGACAGCGGCGAAAGATATTTGGATGAGCAGCTGGTTGACGACTGCCGCAGCTATAAGTTTCATTTCGAACTGAAACCTGAGAAGGACACTCATCCACGAATAGTGTAAGAAAGAAGACTTTAAAGCGGAGAGCGCAAGGGGGGTATAGAGTGTAGACATTTTAAATTTTACAAGGAAGGCTTTTATGTTTTATTTTAAATTATGCTGATCATTTTTGAGGAATTTCCTTTTTTCGATGACCTTTTATTAAATATGGACGGGATAGAATGGCGTCTTAAATCTGGAGGAAGTGGTACGCATCCTTCCCGGACACCCATCTTGTGCCTCCCACTAGTCTACCGTTTCTCATCTCAGGCGAACGGCATATTTCTTGGGCAAAGTGGCGGTATAATGATTCCCGAAATAACGATTCCATCGACTCTGATTTCGAAAAGCGATTTCTATTTATACGCTTCCCAATCTGAGAAGCGAACTTGAGATGGGTGGGATTTAACTACTGGGGTTGAACAATTTAGGAAGCGAGATACTTGCACAGCATGACAAAGACGCTGGCTTCGACTTGCAACTCTTTCAGGCATGTAAGCTACCTCCCTGAATCTCAAGATAGCCTAATACTAAATCGACTTGACTTTGGTCATGCTTTGATTTATTGATAGAATAATTTTATAAAATAATATTAGAAATAAAGTTTTTAGCAGCAGTAACGGTGAAATGGAAACTTTATTGTGCTCGATTGTCGAAAAAAAGGTCAAACACGATTTGACGATATGTTTTTAGCCTCACGCCTCCTCCCAGAGGCCAGTTTGTTCCCGACTTCGACAACGGTCAGCCGACCACTCTCCCATTTGCTCCAGTTGTGATTGTGATTCCAAACGAAGATGAATTTCAAGAAGCAACGGACATCGTCCCTTCTGTTCCTGTCGATGACAGTGTTGGCGACAATCAGTTGCCGACTGTTCATATTTTAACAACATCGACAGAGGCTCCTCTTTTCATTAGCAGTTATCAACCGCATCAGCCTGTCTTATCTTCTACTACTCTTTCGCTTCCACCTGCGCCAAGCTTGCCTGAATCAAGTTTCACCCCACAGCCTGCAGAAGGAACAACCACTGAATCTCCGGCAGTTATTGCACCAGTCATTGTTCATTTTCCCACCTTCCCGCCGATTAATCAGGATGGTTACAGTACAGACCAGGGAGAACGCGACCAAACCGACAGAAGTGCGGTAATCGCGACATATTTGCTCATATCAATTGCTGTTTTCATTGTTTTATTGTTGCTGCTTGTTGTTTTATTTGGTCGAGTGATTAGACGATTGTTGGATACGTTGATATCGGAACTTATCGATTAGTCTCCAAATAACCTGTGTCTTGCTTATGCTGCCGATAACTTATAAATGGGAGTCGTTCAATTAGAAATGAAATCAGATCTAGCCTTTATTCGGCCACACACAATCATCAATGAAAAAGAACTGCAATCAAAACTTGTTTTAAACTTGCTTAGAAGCCTATTATAGTGTCTATTTTTATCATTTAACAAATGCAAAGTAGATAAATTATTGTATTGCGTCAAAAGAGCGGATTTCATCATTGTCTTTAGATTAGAGAATGCAAACACTTCAAATGTAAACGCGTTTGGGGGGAGGGCTTGAGGAGGGTGGGAACTGCCCTTCCGACTGCCACTGTCCAGCAGTGTTCAGTGCACCTTATGATGAAACATGCGAGAACTTTGTGGACATGCAAAACGCGTTTTACGATTTTCAGGCTCCATTTCAGAAGATAATGCGGCACGGGAAAAGGAGACAATTTGCAGTATAAAAACACGCAAAGAACGCTTTCTTGGATCGCTAAATGCGACCTTATAGAATGATTTGCTCGAACATCCGTCCACTATTTATCTATGTTTTTCTTAGGTTCAACGTGCATTTGCGGCACATTGCTCACGAAGCGTGTTGATACGGTAGTGTCGTCAAGCGTGAAAGTTCTCTTCCGTCCTTCTCGACTTGTGTGACAAAGCACTTGCAATTTCTTTCGCAAACTTCACAGAGCGAGCTATATAAAGTTTTTATACAGCAAATCATCACGCGAGTTGAAACTGGAGAAGTGGCTGTTCCAAAAAGCTACAAAGTCTGCATGCTAAATATCGCTATATTTCTGGCAACATTGAACATAAGGAAAATCAATATGAAACAACAAAACGCAATCGAATAAACACATCTATAATAGATACACTTCTGCAATTGCGAGAGAGTTAAATCATGTAAATCTTCTGATGGATAGAAGCAGTGTAATATGACGCAATTGAAATCTGGAAAGCGTAAAAATGCCAATTACATATGGTAGTCATAGGCGTTTGCTTCAAATAAGCTTCTGAATGATCTTTTGCTTTTCGTCGGGGGCGTAGATTAGCCCTGAGTACAGTCGATAGAAGCATTCATGGCAGTATGGTTTGCGCTCGTGCTCGCGGTACGTTCCTCGCAAGTTCAGCGCCTAAAGCCAATGTTGAATTATATGGCTGAGTCAAAAAAACGGTCACAAAACAGGTCAGGTGTAAGAGGAAAAAAGGTTATCTGTCTTGCTTCATTGGTTAGGCCTAGGTTCCTTCCCACGTAAGATTGATTATGAAAGATTCGAGAGTCCATAAATACGAACAACTCTCGCATGTGGCTGTGTAAAGGAAAATGCGACTTCCAGAGGGCGATAGTTAACTCCAAAATTATGGTCTACCGCGCGAAAAATGTCAGCAATGTAAACAGGGACCTATTTCATAATACTGTTGCAGACTGAGAAGCTGAGTTTCAATTCTGCATAGTTGCTGTATTGGTAGATATGAAAGTATACTCAGAGAGAATGAAGACTCAATATCTGAATTTTTAACCCTCAACAGTTTTATGAAACAGACTCCAATCAGCTTTGATAGCGTCCCGTTGAATATGGCCTAACCCATAGCTTGTTCCGGAACTCAAATAAGGATACACTCCTATAAAAGTACAAGGATTCTTCCGACTGAATTTACAAGCAGCGGGCAGTAATTCTGCGAGAAGACTTAACGGAGTGTAACTGACTTTTTGGCAGTATGTGCAGACGAAATGATGTGGATGGAACTTTTGCGCGCGGTAACTGTTGGGCGCCAACGCCGTGATGCAGGGCCCTTCCACGTACTCGTTGCAGAACGCGCAGATTGGCAGATCGGATGGCGGAGGCGTTCCCTGAAATCAAAGGAGAGGTTTTTTTTTAACTTTTGCCTCATGTTAATCACAAATTCTCTGCAAGTGTGTCCTAAATGACACTCTAAACTTTTGCCATATATATTTTTCTTCAGCATATATAATTCTTTATTTTGTGATTTCAAAGATATGCGCAAAGCAAGACGTCTACATTGGAGAATGCAAGGTTAGTATACTGTTCGAAATCCCCGAAACACCTCTGTGCAAATTCTCATGATGAGGAAAAAACTAAGAATTCAAAAAGAACCTGCGCGGAAAATACATATTGCATATTTTTATGACACGTTTTTTAATGTTTTGGGCACGAGTCTTGTGTTAGGATGAAAGGCAGTAATTCTTTACATACTCTCCATAAATCCTTTCCCTAACCGAAACCGTGCCATAACTTGTATTAAAACCATGCTAGGACTTGTTAATTATGACAACCATTTCACTGCCCCCTTTAAACGCTACATTTTTCAAAGGAAGGTCGTCGTTGTTACGATAAACACCAGCTCAGCGTAGTCGCGCGTTCTCTGAGGACCAATTATTTCCATTTCAATGCATTTCAAATGAGAAGCGGTGGCGTGGGGCATCGGCGAAGAGCCAAAGGGCCCAGATAGCGTGACTCAGATGTCACACAGTTCCCTCGAGAGCCATTCGTTTCGTGCGCGTGCACGCGCGCTCCGAAAACTGACGATTTATTTTGACTCGAACAGTTGCCATTAGCTGCTAGCACGGAGTCTGCAGCACTTATTGCAGAGCCTATCCGTAATTGAACATAGCCTCTGGGATCTATTTTACAAAATTGTTAACCGTTGCGATTACATTCGCGGAAGAACACCGAATGATCAGTTTTACTGGGCGTGAAAGGGTTTATTGTTTCTCACAATATCACACCCGACCAATCACCGCAATTTCTGAAATTGTGAGGCCAGAGATTATGATGATAAAGACAGGTGAGTAATATTGGCCCCTGAATAAGATACTGCATGTGATTTGAATATTTTTGCTCAAGCTCAACTTCAGTTTACGTACGCTACTCGATTTTGCTGAAATTTAAACGCCTTTAATGCACAAATTTGCAGCAAGTGCGGACAAATCTTAGCTACTTCAAACAAGAGTGTCAAAAAGGAGATTGATTCAACAAGACAATATCTTTCGGTCCTGTCTACTTTTGCGCAAAATTATCGTTTAATAAAAATAAATGTTAGTAACCTTGTACAGCGCCAAATACTCCCGCTGAAATTGCTCCTGCTCTCTTCTGAACAATTCGTTAAGCGCCGAGGCGGAGGTCATGACAGAACAACAACTAGTAGCGGTGCCACAGAGCCGCTGCCCCTCTGTATTTCGCCGTTGTCAAACAGCAGTGACAACAAAGGATGCGCAGGGGATATATTAGCCAACAATAAGAGAAGGGCGGCGAAAATGGACACCGATTATTCGGAGCGCTCTTTTCCGCCACGCAGCTGCAGGTTGCGCCGCCGAGCACGTGTGCGATACGCCACGCTCTGATTGTTACTAAGGCTAGAGTAGGATTCGAGTATCAACCTAGCCGTTAATTACACAACGAAAGAAGGCTTTGTCCTTGAAACCAATCGGGATATTGCGCTCATAATATTAATGCGACCGACAATAGTATAACCAATGTCAACGCGGTTAAACACATATTAGTGGCTATGGATGAATGAGACGATGTTCGGAATGACGTAAATATAAATGATAAAAGAATTTATTTAATGGCTCTGAATAAAACGTAGAAAGCTCAGCTGAGGCATATCTTTAAATAAATTTATCGCTGGTAGCGCTAGCGAATTCCAGTGAACTGGTGGCGTATCGCACTCGTCCGTTGCCTCTGACCGTTACGCTTCGATGGCTGCCCTTCCATCGACCATGCGAACACGCGCGAGGGCAAATCGAACGGTCGCCGGCAGAAAAACGATCTTCACTTCTTTGCCAATCCCATTTCCCAACTGCGTCGGCTATCTCGCCGCCTCCAGACGCGCCATGTTTATTTACACAAGCTCCATTCCCAATTTGCCATTTTGATCGACTTCGTAAGCAAAGCGATCGGTTAAATCGGTAGAAGAAAATACGGGATGGAACGGGGACCAAGAGGGGCGGTAATGGACAAAGATCATAGCATATTCGGGCACCGGTTCGCGCTTGGGGGTACAAGTCAGATATCTGGTAGAGCGCGCATCTCTTACTCCATACCTCCCCGCGTCCATCTTTGTATTTTACAGACCTGCACTCTTCTAGCAATGTTGAATGGCCAGGTCAACGACAGTAGTGATCAGCAAAGTTCAGCGGATCTAAATTAGTCGCTACTCTTCGCCACTACAATTACCGTTGCTAAATAAACACTGCCCAGTAGCAACGATCAGGCGCAAAGTTCGATCAGACAACCTGGACGAGAATTATAAAAACAAGGGAATTCTGTGCCCCCCTGACCCACTCAGCATCGTCAATGGAGATAGGGGAAATCATTTCGCGACGCGAAAGAAGAAATGTTCGATAATGCTTCACTGCAGATAGCAAATTAGTCCAGTGAACAAGTAACGAACCTCAATCTGTATGAGCCGTCGAGGTGTCTCAGAACGAGCGCGCTTGCTGCTACTTCTGAAATATTTCGCTTCCATATTTATATACTTCCTTTTACTGTACTCTCTCTTACGTCGTTGTATCTTCAATGTTGACACCATACTCGCTGCTGACGCGGTCCAGTGTGTAAACGTCTTCTGTTGGTGCTAAAAAGGAATTATTTCATGCAGCGATCTTCAAGGCTAAATGACTGCTTTTTGATTGATAACTTGGATTCAGCTAGGTCGGCCCGACCATAAAGAGCTGAGCGTGATGCACACCAACTTGGCGACAAGTGCTGATCATGTCATATTATTCTTCGCAATCGATCCAAAAGGGATATTTGACACTGACTGTCGAGAATGTTAAACTTTCAACAGTCTTATCTCAGTGATAATAGTTGTACTTAATTTGATTGACAGTACTGTGTGCATACCTTTACGGTTCTGTTAATTTGCCAAGGGTTGGACTTAACATAGCGCAACAAAGCAACGCAATTCTTCGCAACTTTCACTTAGTTAACTGAGCACCGAACGACAATTATGCCATCATCATGCTCTCGGCTGAGATATTGATAAGTCCCGAAAAATTATGACACAGTTGTAGGTAACTCTTAATGAACGCTCCTCACTTTCAACTTGTCTTGGAGATGGAAAAGGCATAGCCTGCGCTTCTTCCCATGGCTGCGGTGTGATTCGCAGCTTATACTCGACTTCGACCTGAAATTTGCAAAAATGCGATGTTTGGACTTGTGCAGAAGATATAAAAAAACTTTTATGGCAAAAATGTTAATCGACTACCTCTGGCTTCTTTTTTCGCTTCAAAGAACCCTTTCGCAAGACCTCGGCAGTCGCGTTCACATCGTATACGAGCGCAGCCAGAGTGTCCACCACCGCGTTGGTGCCTAAAAGTGGGAAACTTATACGAATCGTGGTGGTGTATAAAGAAGCATCTTCTACTATTTCAGGAAATATAATTTGAGTGGCTGATTAATTTGCTGGGGAGCGACTTAGCTCCTTAATCCGCTCTATTGATGCGCCATCTAGCAAACACATTAAAAGTGAATCAAGATTCTAGGCCGCCGCCGAAAGACAGCAATAAATGAAAGATGATTTCGTCGAAACTATTGAATGAGAAAAAATGTTAAGAGACATTTTTAGGATGCCCCGGTCGCTATATGTTGCCAAATAGCAACTTGTTCTTATACTTAGCGCACAAAATATAAACAAATCCTAAGAAAGTTTGCATCGCAGCAACTTGACCATCCAACAATCTTAACTATAGTCACATTTTCGTTCAATAAAAGTATGTTTCAACAAAAAATGCGAAATTTGGCTCCTACGTAATCGATTGCAAATAATTAGGCCAGTTTCCTGTTAGACTTTCATTCCCTTTTAAGGCAATCAATATTGACTTACGCTGCTCCTGTTTGACATGATCGAGAACTCCACGCATGTCGTCGGTGCTGACCGATTGCAGACGAATTTGGTTCCAGTCGGGGCCCGGCGTAACCTCCATACGACCTTCCACGTCCATTGTTGCTGTGTAGGCCCGGCGCTCCACCTGAAACGAGAAAACAGTTTGCGGCGCAGTTATTAATTTTGTCAATAGGATTTGAACAATTGCAGATGGTGAATAAATGGCAAGCAATGATCCAAGTTCCTATTTGCGTCCAGTATTCGGCGGAATACACATACATTCAGTAAATCTCGTTCGGCTACCCTCGTCGAATACAAGTAAATCGAACATCTTTGCTATTCTATTGCGTAGAAAGCCTAACACAGAACTGTTCTACAAAAGCTTTGCAGGAAGTAATACTACAGGCGGTCTGATTCTATCAACAACATAACTAACTGATACATGATTCCAGTGATTTCATAAACGAGCATATTCAATTATGCGTCACCGTTTGATGTGATGCAAGGGGTTTGCTAATTTAGTTACATCCATTATCGTAAACAAATGTCCAATTCTACTGAACCTCAATAGCATTCCAGAAATAAAATCCTTACAGGCTTCTGTTTGCCGCCATAAACGTACGCACAGGACAAAAGCGTGTTTCGCTCGGTGTTCACATCTACATCGCATTCCATATTTTCATTGGACACCTGGACAATAAACCCCAATATAAGAGTGTTTTCGAAGTATCATTTAAATATACAGTCAAAA
>NIUQ01005258.1:0-11318 GCA_002796945.1 Plectus sambesii
GAGTGGTTATGTTTGCTTGGCCATATCTTGACAACGCCATGACCGAATTCAATAATTCTTTTTTCAATCGATAGCCCGACATCTTTAAATTATTTATGTAAACTTTCAGCTCAGTTGAATTAGTTTGAGCTAAGTTATTCAACTGAGAAATTGGATCATTACTTTTTGGCCATCCTGTATGCGAAAAATCTCCCTTTTTTTTTAAAGTTGGCATGAAATGACGAAAAATGAACCGATTTCAAAGATTGAAAAAGGGAATATAAGCCAAAGAGAACTTAAGAAGATGCAAAAAACCGCATTGAATTTGGTTGTGTATTACTAAACTTATTTGCCATCAAACTTTGCTAGCGAACTTTTGCCGCATCTTACGCTACCGGAAAATTTTCGCGACTTCATTTATAAAACCGAATGGCCTTCTCCTGCTCCCCGGATCTCAATCCAATTAATAGTTCCATGTTAGGCTACTTGGAGGCAAGGGTTTGCAAGGTTCGCCATGCAAATATGGCATCTTTGGAGGCGGCCTTAAGCGGGAATATGAGCCTATTCCCGCAGAATACCTCCGAGCCGCGGCGGAAAATTTTGTGAAGCGTTTGAAGTTGTGCATCTCGTTAATGGGCGAATTCGTTGAACGACTAGTTTGGAATATACAGAACTGGTGCCAAAAAAGTTATTTGTTTAGTAGAAAAGGTTTCAGAAACCATTTTGAGTGCAGCACCCTCAAAAATTCTTGTCAACGGACTTTTGCCGCACCCTGTATATCATAGTTTGAAAGTTTTGACTAATAATGTATCGTGCAAATACAAATATATGTTATGATACAGATTTCCATTTTCCCATTAGATTTCATATTGTGGTCAATTGGTGTGTGGTGTCATATACTACGCTAGACTCTTATGAAATATGGACCTTAATCAAAATCAAAGCAGAATGTGAAAGGATCACCTGGAGCTTCAACGATAATTATGGCGCGAGGTTTGTTCACACTACAACCAGTCTAGGAGTCGTCTTTAGCGGATATATGAGTTTCTAGTCGTGAAAAAGGGTTAGGCTGAGTTCCGATACTGGCAATCGCGACATACGAGTAGAAAATTTGTTGCAAAACGATTACATTTTGACTCGCAAGAAAGATCAGATTGATCACGACTTGTAATCAGTATCGATACGTGAACACTAGCATATTTTTTTAAAGTTTTAATTGAGAAGGAACGAACAAAAACTACTTCATTAGTTTTGCCTTAAATATTAATTTTGCTTCTAACAACTTTTGTGAAATAATTCTTCTGTTTTTAGTTTAATACTTTAATTATACTTTCAACGGACCACGCTA
Organism: Plectus sambesii; assembly: GCA_002796945.1. Taxonomy (NCBI): domain Eukaryota; kingdom Metazoa; phylum Nematoda; class Chromadorea; order Plectida; family Plectidae; genus Plectus; species Plectus sambesii. Next base: position 1,328 of record NIUQ01005258.1, read on the forward strand.
AAGTTCTTCTGGTAAATATGGAACCCTGATAAAATTAAAAGGACAAAACTTTGTCATCAGAACCTGTTTAATTTAGTTCCAAGATTTCAGAATTAGTTCAGTTTTAATACGATAAAGTTTTTTGGTAAAGATAGAGTTTTAAGAGGTCGATAAAATAGTGGTCATATAAATTTTAACATTTTCCTTCATTATTGTCATTGTCAAACAAACCGTAGGAAATCCTGCATATAATTTTTAATTTTTCTTAGAACGTCTAAACATTCGGCCAACTAAAAAGGGATAAATTTAGGCTGAGATATTTCCTGCCCCCTAAATAAATCGAATCTGCCCCAGAATGATTGATGTTGCCCCCAGAATGATAGATCATGCCCTCAAAAAGGTAGAAATTGCCAGTAAAGATATTTTCTGCCCCCTACCGGGCTTTTCCGAGTATAAGCCCCGGGGCTTGTAATAAGAATTGGCACTTTTCGCGTCTCTACTTTGTCCCCAAATAGAAGCCCCGGGGCTACTATTTGGAAAGTTCAATTACATAACGCTTTTTGCAGTACCAATCATACTTGCAATTTGCGTCGTTTTTTCATCTTTTTAATTAATCTTACACGCAAATAATGGAAGATTGATATGATTTTTGCGAATCCTATTAGAGAATGCGGTATTTACACGTAAAATGTATTTAAAATAACTTGACTTCACGCATTCATGGTGATCTTTTTTCGGCTCCAAATATAAGCCCCGGGGCTACTATTTGGAAAGTCAAACCGAATAGAAGCCCAGTGGGGCTTGTATTTGGGGGGGGGCTTCTAATCGGAAAAACCCGGTAATTGATAGATATAGCCCCCAAAGTAGCTGAAGTTGCCCCCAGAATAAATTAATAATGACCCCTGAAATAAAAATAACTTTTGCCCCCTAATTGAATCACTTTTAACCCCTAACGAGTATATTTTGTTCCAATAATTTCTTATAATTAACGGGAAAAGTGCCGCCGATGGATCAATTAAAGAAATTGTGCCGTTATTAATGAAATCGGCATCAGTATCTATTTACAATTAATGCTTCGATATGAAGACGATCAAATTTGAGACACAAGAGGGTACAGGTCAGAGCGCGAGATGCGGCAGTTCAAGCGAAAGCATCGTAGCACGCGTATAACCGATCTGGCCACTTTAGACCTTTCTGTCAGCGGTCCCGTGACATATGTCTTCTGAGCTAATTATGCAGTCATTTTATTTGATCGAACTTTTCACTAGTGAAATAAAGCAGTGCTTCTTTCATGTTTTCCTATGTTGAGTTCCTTCATATTGTTTTGGGGTCGAAATACGACATTTTGTGGTCAGAATCTATCCGTCAGGAGGCAAAAATATTATTCGCATTAGAGAGCATTACTACTTTGTTATTGGAGCATGAGCAAATTTATTTATTGGGCGTAAAAATAGCAATTAAGGGGCAGAATCGATCGATTTAGGAGGCAAAAATATTTTCTGCATCAGGGGGTATTTTTAATTTTGTTTTCGGGGCAATATCTATCAATTAGGGGGCAGGAAAAATCGAAGTTTGGGGGCAGAATCGATCGATTTAGGGGCACATTATTATTAAGTCATAAATTTATACGGCCATTTCTATCCAGATACTTAATATTAAAGGGCTCTGTCCGTGATACGTATAATTCACGTATTATGTTTGCTTTATTTGTATTGTCTGAAAATTATGATCCTATAACGTATGGTTATATCGCTTCAAATCATTCCAGGTTATCACTAGTGCCTTCGAGTGGTTCCTCTTTCATTTGAATTAATGAAATAACCAATAGCCTGTCTGATACAATGACGCAAGTAGCTTTAACTTATTTTGCTCCACTTTTCTTTCCTTCCGCCAACTCCCCATATGATAAAGTTTACTCTAGTTTCTTTACCAAAATAAGCATCTCACACTGAAATAAATAATGAATGTCTTGAAAGTTTGAAACACCGTGTAAATTATAAACACTTTTATATTTTATACTAGTTTTGTACTATTTGACCGAATAGTATAAACTGCGCAAATGCACGCTGTCATAATTGGAGCGCAATATATATTGGGCGGGTTTCATATCGCGTATTTTAATTAAAGTACGCGATATGAAACCGGCCCATTGGTTCAAATTTGCTCCTCATTGGAAATAACTTACCAGCTATGAAATCAAGTTGTCTCTCATACTTATAAATAAAACTGACATTGTTGTAGTCAGTTTCAGAAGCTGCAAGAATACCTAAATAAACTAGTCCAATGGAAACAAGTGGCCTGGGCCAATCTGTGTCATTAGAAATTTGAATAAACGACTCTCTATTGAAATTTGATTGACCGAAATAATCCATCAAAGCATTAAACATTTTGCCATGTCCTGTAAAAAAATAATCAAAGCTGTGCTTAATACAAATTGATGGAGGCGGCAGTGAAACTGTTCGATTGGTGATAAGCGAAGGAAAATACACCGCTTCGTCTGCCAAGTACAAGTTGATTAACTTAACACACCATAAAGTTGTGAATACACTACCAACTAAGTAAATTACTGCCCAAAACAGTTTTTTAATTAATCGGAGAAACACGGCTGGTTTGTTTGTAGGGAGATCGCCATTTAATATTAAGAGAAGCATTTTTTGAAGTAACAAGTTTCGAACACTGGAATTATTGGCATGTGCAATAGACTCATCTTGAACTACGTAGACATTGTCGGCTATATTCACTTTTCGATTCCGTAGGCATCCATCATGTGAATCAATATTCTTCATGTTATCATCTAATATAGCTCTGTCCACTCTGTTATTATTTGAACGTTTTCTTCTCTGCTGCACATGTTTCTCTTTCAATGAGCTACTCTCTCTTTTCTTCCTCCTTGATGTCCTTTGTAATCCACTTTCATTTTTTTGGCGAGTGCTTGTTCCAACAATCTCACTCTCATTTTCTTTGCACTCTTTTTGGTGTCTAACTACACGACTTCCAATTTCACTTGACGATGATATTCCATTTTTAATATTTTCTTCTCTGTGCTTGATGCTGGCGCTTTCCTCATGCTTCTCTCCTTCAGAATTATGAACGTTTCTCAGCAAAATCTTCTTGCTTAATCTCGTTANAATATTTTCTTCTCTGTGCTTGATGCTGGCGCTTTCCTCATGCTTCTCTCCTTCAGAATTATGAACGTTTCTCAGCAAAATCTTCTTGCTTAATCCCGTTAATAAACTAACAATGAATTCAATGATGATCACAAAATCAAGTCCCAGCCAGATTCCAAGGACGCCCCCCAGCGCTCCAATGAACTCTTCGAAACTGGGGCATGCGAATACTTGCTCGATGATGACATAATCATATGTTTTCAGGCTTATCCATAAAGCTTTGTTCGCTAGATCGTCAGATGATGCTATACCAAAGTCGTAGTGCCATTGCTCACATACAGGCACACATTTATTTATGCACAAATAGGTAGCATTTTCTGAGTGCTTTTCCAAACAGGTTGAGTAATCATCCACTGAGCAATTGCGATAGCTAGATATGTCTGCTAAAACGGTTATATTTTGTCACAAACGGTTATATTGCTATGAAAAATCGAACTTATTTGACTGGAGGGAAGAACTAAAAAATAGTGAATCACAGTGTCCTACCATCGAAGAACGTTTTAAGTTGCTTTTATTTCAGATTACATCTCGGCTATCTCTGCGAATTGCTTATATCTCAGTTAGCAAGTGGACAATTCTTAAGCTTTCGTCCCCTTGACAGTTTTACTCTTACCTGTAAAATTGAATGTGGCAGGCGAACAATGACAATTCGCCCTAATCCATCCTTTGAGACACTTGTTTTCACACACTTCTCGGGTTGTATCGGATGAGCATTGGACTTCGCCTTTGACATATGGCAGCTTTCGATAAAGCGCCCTTACGCCAATATCCATATTAATATGTACTCCACCAGTAAAACGATCGTAATAAAAACTATATGTTTCATTTCGCATTGTCGCTCGTCGCGGTGTACTTCTGCTTTCACTGCCAAGGTCGATTGTAAATTCTTGGCACCATTTCTGATGCTTGTAGTCAGCGTACAAAGACAGTACAATGGGTTCTGCCGAACCCAATTGTTGAAGACTGATTTGGTATCCGATCAAGCGAAAGCAAATTGTATTCAAGCCGATAAACGAAATTTTACTTCCCTTAATACATTTTGACTCATAACCTAAATCAAAGTCTAGGTAAAGAAGGTAACTGTACGTGTTCGGATGATAGCCTGGCAAATTGCAAAACTTTCCATCAAAAATGCTTTTCAATTGCTCGAGAGTGATGTTATAGCGCCCGATATGCGGTATGAGAAATCTCTTCAACGCAGTCCAGTCATCACTTTCTTCCGAGTGGAAGGTGGAAATTTGTGTAAGGCCCGGCTCCCACGCCCGTTCCGCTTCATATATCATGGCGAGATATTTAAGTAGAGACAAATAGATTTCATCATCATAAATCTGGCCTTCATTAACTATAAACATGCCTTCAGATGAAATAGTTTGGTTAAAAAATCGAGACCACGCTGACGTATAATTCAAGCTCGATGTAGAGTGTATGTTGAACAGCTCTGATGTATTAATTTTCACACAAATTGTCATGTTCGGAAGCTGAAAGGGGATTGATGGCAAACAGTGTTCATTCTTTACTAAAAGGAAGGAGGACTGGCCTGCGAACGGGAAAAGCGTACGCTTCTCTGCGCTCAATGACCAAGCCTCGCTAGGACAGTGGCAGCCCTTACCTTTTTTGTAGACAACTTAAGGCATCTTCCTATTCACCACCGGTTCTCGCATGGATCGCTCTAACTATATATAGACCCGTAAATCTTGTGCTTACCTGATCAGTATTTATTTAGGGGCTACGATTGAAGCACGACCTTTTTGCTGATAAAAGAGTAGTAGCACTGTTTCGCACAGAGGGCCGAGAGCTAATTCATGCCAAATTAGCATTTTTCAGGCCATTTTTAGTAAATTCGAACATCGTGTTAAATAATTTAAATGAAAATTTTTGATCGCGCATGTTCTTGTTTTGAATGTTCCTCCGCTTACAGAAGCGCTCCAATGAAAGTTATCCCACAAGTTTACGCATAAACGTCTAGTCCTCGTTGAAGCGTTTAGTAGCAGCATAGGTACTATGGAGAGTCCGAGCAAACTCTCCTCAACACTCCTGTATTATAATACTGATCTGTGGAATTTTCATTCCATGCTTACGAAAGTACTAAAATGCGCCACGCTCGACCAAATATTTATTTTTCAATGGCTGTTTGACTGAAAGTTATACAAATGGCTGCAAGTCAACTGCAGACCGGCGAAATAATAACCTTCCGCTAAGAAAACAACAACGAATATTCCAAATGACTTCTCTCCAACTACTTATTTACATAATGGTGGCTCTAAATATTTTTTTCAGTTATTCTCATATGCTCTTTAACTTTTTGCTAAACAAATGATTTAAAATATTACTTACGTATGTGATTTTGTTATTGATAACGGCCTTCATATTCGTTGTCGTTTGATTATCGCGATACTGTTGAATTACTTCGAACGACCAAGTGATGGTCAGATAGCTGAACGCCAAATATACTGTTGCCCAAAATAAAGTCTTCACGGCATGTTTCGCAACAGTCAGTGGCGTCCGTTTCTTAGGAAGAATAATAAACTCGCTGATTAACTTATTCAAATGGTTGCGAATCGGTTTTTCATTGATTAGTGATGTCGGTTTTTCTTGATGACGCTGTTTTGATATATTTTCCGATTTCAAGCGAATTAAATACTCTTTATACATTTCCGTTAAATTTTGATTATTTGCTTGCAGAACCAGCGGCGGATAAGTAAAATAGCAATATCTTATTATATCGATCAATATGAGTTACCGTCGTCTTCTTCGTAAGCAGATGTGGAATACTACAAGTAAATATACCTGCAAAAGTTTCGTCAGTCAGTATAAATTTGCTATGTAACTTGGGCGACAGATAGACCCGCATTCACTCGGCAGTTTTGTAACGCAAAGCAGCCAAGAGAAAACATGAGAGCTCTAATAAGTTTTTTCTTCCTCGCTGTTTATTTCCGATTAGGAGTCAGCGATGGCGGTCCACGGGATCACAAGAACCCCCGCCATTGAGTTTGCGACAGTAGAATATCCGGTCGGCTGTCGCATGCCTGACACCGGGATGTTGTCAGAGTGGTGCGGAGACCACCGCAGCGAAGCTGCTACCAAATTCCCCGACCCCCAAGGAGGGATGAGCACCTTGGTTGGGTGAGGGTCGCTCTCAGCGGGAATTGAACCCGCGTCCTTGAGGCTGTTGGGCGAGGGTTTAAACCACTACCGGGTTTTCTCGAAATTACGCCCCCCCCCCCAAAATTACGCCCCGGGGGGCGTAAATTTGAAAGTCTTCTCGATATTTAGCCCCGGGGCGTAATTTCGGAGTTAAAAAGTGTTCGTTCGACCTCAAAAATAGTACCGTTTGAGCTATCTTTTCTTGAAATTTAGCCTTCGTATATTAATAGATATACGTGTAAAATTGCATTTAATTGCAATTTCACCTGAATATGGCCGACTTTCACTGTTTAATGTGGCTTTGCTTTGGTAAAACAGTATCTGGTGGTAGTAATACAACAATATTACGTATCAGTACGTTTCAAAGCATTTCGCGAAATTAAGCCCCGGGGCGTAATTTTGAATTTCACGTGACCACCAAAAAGCACGCTTTTTTCGTCAGCGCCCCGGGGCGTAATTTCGAGAAAACCCGGTACACCAATCGACCCGAGAGCTCTAATAAGTGAACTGCTAATAATTTTCGGTAAAAATCAGTGAATTGTAGTCAAATTTAACCTTGAGTGCATATCAAGTCTCGCATCAGTGGCCGCCCTAATTATGATTGAAAAGCATTCGGGACACCTAATTGCGCAATGCAAAACAAGTTACTTCGAACAAAAGTGGCTTTATGCCAATTTATCGAAGAATTACAAACACCAGTAGCTGTAGCGGTGATACTTGGCCTTATATAGTTTCACTTCAATTTCTTACGTTACTGACTTGTACTACTTGGCCGCCGACAAGTACCAACCTCTGCTTCTGGCCGGACATGCCAACTGGTTGCCTCAACTGATACAGGGGAACAAGAATTATTCGGTAGTATTTGGTTGGAATTGCAGGTGTACAATTAAACTGTATCCAGCTTTTTACTGTAAACTTCGAAAGCTTTTAGTCCTCGATTTTTCGACACTTTTAGTAAAGTCTCCCTGTGGGACACCTAAGTCGAGTAATAAATTATGCTAAGGCTTCTGACGACTAAGATTGAATACTTTTGAACGGCTTTCCCTTGCCTCCTAAGTGTAGGCGGATTGAGGGATTCGGGTGATCAGAGCCAGCAGCTTGAGCGAACATCTTAATGCGTCAAATTTTTGCACAACATTCGAAATCGTGTTAGCTTTGGAAGGAGAACATCCAAACTGACAAGCGAATCAATGCGCAGCTTCCTTATCATTATTTTTATTCGTTATTTTAGAACTAAATTCAAACTTGGCGCAAACCTTTCCGCTTTAAACAAGCTCGTCGGATATGGTTATGTTGGCGTGATAGATTGGGGCTTGTATCGCTTCAGTCAATCCCAGAACGGTCGGACTCAGTCTAAGGAAAGTATTGTAAAGCCGGCTTTATATAGGAAATTTTCCTTTGTGATTGCTAATTAGTTGATCCGTTACTATACTTCAATGAATCTCAAAGCATAATGACCGATAAAAATGGTCGGTCATGAGGATTGTGAGCAGTCGCTGGAAATAATATACGTACGTCAATCCCAGAATGGTCGAGATCAGTTTGATCAAAGTCCTTTATATTCTGCTTTATTTTGGGAATTTTCCTTTGTGATTTATAATTCTTTGATCTGTTACAATACTTCAATGATTCTCAAAGCATAATGACCGATAAACATAGCCGGTCATTAGAATTGTGAGCCGTTGGAAGAATTAAAGCGTGAAATGTAGTAGGCTTAGTTTTGCTGCCGTTCGCGAACTATGCTCGACACTTTTTGAAAACGACACGTGTTCCTTTTGTAAGTTGCAAAGGTGCACCAGGGTTGAAGCGGGCGCCGCTTGTGGAGATAGTGCAAGTAGCGGAAAGTTGAGGGTAACATGAGCAAAGCACATAGAAATGGGGCTGCACGATTCTTCTCAAAATGTGTCGCAATTTTAGGGAGGGATCTGCATGATTTGAAGATCAGTGGCTGGAAAGAAATCATCGTTGATTAGTATGGCGAAGTATGGAAGAATAAAGGTGATTGGTGATTGAAGGGGGGAGGCCTGAAGACCGTCATCGTTAAGTGGCTGGCAGTTACGTAGGTGCATGGTGTGTAAATTAACAGAAAAATGCGAGGTTGCGGTGATATTAGCAACAGCACAACTAAACTGAAGGGAAAGGGCGAAAAAAAATCATCAAAGTGAAGAAACCTTTGAATATCGGTAAGAATTTAAACGGGCGTGATATAATTAAATGAAGAAGATGGTTAACTCGGTATCTCACAAAGTAAGAAAGAGGGAATTTGGCGCTCGTGACACTACTTATTTACAATGGAAACAAATTTTTCCACTAGCAGAAAAACGAGCAGGAAATTTTGCCATTGTAGTCGACGTCAGAGGTCAAAAATGAATCAGTTTTGTTAGTACTGGTACTTGTCCGGTGCATCGATTGCCAGAATTTTTGATTTACGGACTGGTGTACCGAGCGTATCTCTATACGGCACGAGCCGTCACTCCTCAACGATTCGTTCAGCCATCTTTATTCGAAGACAGAATGTAGAGTTCGCGCGTGTTGACAGTTAAGTTTGAAAGATCTTTTCCGTAGTACTTACGGGTGGTATTGTAATTTGTACTGCGTATTTGCATTTTCTGAGATTTTCCTACGCCGTATGGTCGCTTTGCGCTAACATTAAGTTGCTGGTACCCGTATAAACCTGCTAATCAGCATCAGGTGCAATCGGCAGCTTGGCTTGATCCGGCATGACCCAACTGTCAGCTTCTGAAATCTGTCAAGCCACCAACAAAAACATAACAAATATTCGCATTTCTCATGATTCTCATGATGATCACTATTCATCAAGGATTTCTCCATAGATGCAGGTCGCAGCTCTGCCATTTTACGCGGTCTCGCACCTTCCTCCACCATGTGGCGCCTTCCATCTTCCGCATTGGTGTCAACCACCTTGTGGGTGGTCAACCAAGTCCTCGCTTATAGTCGCGGGGGTACCACTCAGTAGCGTGAGTGGACCATTGATTGTCAGTTCTCCTTAGGACGTGACCAGCCCATCTCCGCTTAGAGTTATAGATGTGAGCTATAACATCTCGGACTCCTGTAGTCTGGCGGATCGTGTCGTTAGGGACCTGGTCACAAAGAGTCAGTCTGCACATCCGTCGCTCGATTGCCCGCTGCACAACCCTGAGTGACTCTTCTTCTGTCTTTGTGGTGTTCCAGGTCTCGCAGCCATAGGTGAGCGCAGGCAGGATGTGGCTGTTGAAGATGTTGCTGCGAGTCTTCATGTTGATATTCTTGTTGACAAGTACCTCTCGGCACTTGCTGAACGCTCCCCATGCGGCGCGTTTCCTCCTGCCTAGCTCCTGAGAGAGTTCGTTGTTCATGGATGTTGACTGTCCTAGGTAGACATATGAGTCAACCTCCTCCACAATCCTGTTTCCAAGTGTGATGGTGGCATCTCTGCAGAATTTATTCTTCATCCACTGGGTCTTCTTGGGGTGGATCTCAAGTCCTGCCTTGGAGCTAGCTGTGTTGAGGCGATGGAGGGAATCTTGCAAGTCTCGTGGGTCGTGCGCTAAGAGTACAATATCGTCGGCAAAAGCGAGGTACTGTAGCTGCTCTCCATCGATGTAGAAGCCTCCTCTGAGGTCAGCCTGTTGTATGACATCCTCGAGGGCGGCAACAAAGAGGTTAGGCGATATGACGTCACCTTGCCGAACTCCTCTCTC
>NIUQ01005259.1:0-11230 GCA_002796945.1 Plectus sambesii
TTATAGAGTTTCTTGGCGATTTTGCGACCGGCAAGCGGCTGCGCGATGGGGTTGACGAAGGCGCAGAGGTCCTCGTACTCGCCCTTCTCGGTCGTCGGCTCCGGCAGAGGTCCGGCCTTTCCGTCTGTCTCCATCTCTTCCGTCGGTTCTACCTTGAGCTTTCCCATCTTTTCACTGTTTCACTGAAAAGAGAAACGGTACAGTAAAATTCGTTTAAAATGGTAATTTTAACCGATACTAAGGCATATATTCTTAAACAATGAAGTTCGCTTTTGCCAGTAATTTTGACCGGTATTAACGATTTCCGTTATGCAACGATAATTTTTTCGAAAATGGACGCTACGCTTCAATGCATCATGCGTGTTTAAATATCATAAACCTCGCTTTAATAGGCCCTTTCAAGATAATTAAAACGTCTTGAAAAGAGCTCACGTGCGAGCTCATTTTCGAGAAAACCTTGCACGATCGCTGTTTTTGATTGTTATTATTATTGCATTTCCTGCTTCCGCGCAGGTATTAAGGGACGGTATCGGTGTTGTTGGAGCTCAACGGGGTGCTTATTCAGCTACCAACGTCCTAACAATGGACTAGTGCAAGAGAGCGGTCGTTGGAACACAATCGCTCAGCGGGTGAACCATAAACTAAGCGAATGGTCAAATGAATCTTATTTGATCATTGGACCGGTACCATAACCATGTCCTAAGCTGTTCTTAAGTTATGCATTACCTAAACCCATTATGAAACATAGCGCTGAGAATCGCTATGAATTACTTAACTTTAGGACACGATTATATTACCGGCCCATTGTTACTGCACAGTGTAACTATCAGATCGAAGGATCTCGTCTGTCCTGGTTTGCCAAAATGGCATGAAAACGGTTCTTATGAAATCAGCTTTAAGGATGCTAAGAATGTTACAGACATTACTCCTTACTGCTCAAACAACCGTGCTTCTTTAGAGTATTGTTTAGTGTGCACGAAGATTTTGATACTGTATGCTTGCAACATTTCCCTCTGTCGCATTCAGCCGTCACTTTCGTCGCGACTGTCTGTTTCGAATGCTCTCAGCTCATCAGTCAACTATTCATTGTGTGTACGAATCAAGAATCAACTACGATTCTTGGCAAAAGACGGCGTTCCGCGGCGGAAAGCGACGCTATGACAAGCTTATCGCGATCGGTTACGATGTGGGGACTCGTCGTTAACTTCTTATAGACGAAAGATTTTCGAGTGTAACTTCTTCTCTCAATCGGAAGCGTCCAAAATACGAAATACGTCATTATTAGGCCTACGTGCCAAATTGGAATCAACACTAGCCATGTGATATGCTTTACGCTGTTTTGGTTCTGATGTTTTTCAAGCCGTGCAGTGACACGCAGCGCGACGGCCAATCTATTCGGGCGCACCTCCAACGAAGTACAGCCAAATAAGATAACACCACTTGCTTACATTTTAATAGCACGACAAAAGCTGATAGGGAAATCTGTCGCGGCCATGACGCAATGGACAAAGGGAATGTGGCGTTGATCTAACACTCCACGCTGGGGAAGCGCGATGGCCGAGTGGTTAAGGCGTTGGACTTAAGTTCCAATGGATGTAAATCCGCGTGGGTTCGAACCCCACTCGCGCTAATACTTTTGCATTTTGTTCTTTGATGTTCCGACAATTTGCGAATAGAGGGAAATTTATTTGAATTACTCTAAACTTTATTTTTATCATATTTAATAAACTTAAATATCACTAAATTAAAAATATAACAATTTTAAAAAGCATATTATGGGAAATGGCTGTAAATACGCCAAAGTGAACAAATGAAGCAAATTTTCATCACTGAAACCTCTAAACACATCCTTTAAAGTCATGAAATTGGTGTCTCAATTGGCTATATCAGTTTTGTTTGTGATTACGTCACGCCTGAGTAAACAGTAAATACGTGCACACTTGAATAGCTTAGTGATTACCAAATCGAACTTGTTGCGATTTGAGAAACTAAGAGTTAACTTACAAGTAACTGTAAGAATGATCAAACTTAACCTATTAAAGCAATAACTACATTCTTTAGTCTATTCAATCTCATTTTCTTTTGTCGACAAGAGCTATTGCATCAGCAACTGACGCAAGCGACTGTCTGCAGCGAGCGCGCAGACCAGACTGACTGAGGCTGGGGCGTCTGGCCAAGCACGCGCGGAAGATGAATCATACGAATATAAGGAAATCGGCACGGGACCAACAAAAACGGAGAACGTGTTCAATCTTTCCTTTCGATGGGGAGGAGAAAAAATGTACCTCATCTATCGGTTTAGGCAGTCTAATGAATACGTTGGACGTGATAGACCCATTTGACTATTTCTACTTTGCCTTACAATGAGACTAGACGCCCGCAAGCATTACTGAACGCTTACAAACTGAACTACTTTATTGCCGCTTTACCTCACTCTTCTCTTTGAAACCTCTTTGCCTACTTCGACAGTTACAGTAACAAATCGCGAGTAGATCACTATCGTCGCGTTATCATAAAGTTTGCCGATTGCTCGTAAACTACGGCAGTGTACAACGTCGCACATGGCGGTTTAAGCAAGCCACTGATATCAACAAAATTGAAATCTTGTAAAAAGACGCGTTTAGACGTGTTTATGATAAACAACTCACGTAAATTGATTGTCATTTTTGACGGAAATACAACCATTTGCAACAAAATTAAGTCTTTTTTACCCTCCTTGTATATTATTTCATCATTAAAAATGAAGTTGGCAGAAACACAACCACTCTTGAAAAACACAATCTATTACGAACATAAATAAAAAGGGGTTACCTTTCGAAGACTGAAAGGCGGTCGTTCGTTCAAAGCTGGTACTTGGTGAATAGGCTAAAACGCTCGTGATTACGGCTCGGTAACATAATCGTTTCCTTCACAACTTATGATATCCTAACTCAATGATACGTTCATGAATTTCTCAGTTTATGACATAAAACAAGTATCATTATCGAAAACTGACATTTTCGCTATCAGACTTCGCTCATGGGGAAAATTTTGGGGAGGGATTATTGTGCTATCGCTTATGACATGCCTTACAATGGGCGTTACAACGACCATAACATTATTTCTGCCGTAAAGAGTACCATAAGGAAACGATTCTATTATCATCTTCTTATTCTTCAAAACTGACGTAGGCATCCGCAAAACGACAGTAATTCCGCCGACGAACGAGCAGAACGGCGAGGGGAAAACGCCGCGATCGGACAAACACGCAACTAAACACGCCACATCATTCAAATTTTTATTATCAATTTTCAACGAATTTCCAACAATGCGAAGAACAACGAGTCTATTAACTCTCAGTACTCTCTCTCTCTGCTTTGATGTCGACACAGTTATTTGCCTAAATAATTTGTAGAACATCTGAGCGCAACGAATCGGTGTCGGCACATCATCCGCGAGCATTAATCTTCGTCGCTGTCGAAGCGGATGGAGTTGACACTGGTGTTGATCGGTCCGCCGGAGTAACTTCCCTTCTTCTTCTTGGTCTTCTCATGTCGGAAGCTTTTGCCCTGGGTAACGGACAAATCCTGGAAGGCCTTCTGTCCCCATGCATCGTGGCTCTGCAAGAAAGGAGTCAGTTTGACGAACTAGTGATATTTATGCGTAAAATAACATACATGATCGAAAGAATTATCGCGGAACTTGGCGCTCAAGTCTTCCTTCCTCAACTGCACGCGACGGAACGGTTCGTTCGGTGTACGGGCCTGAAAAAGTACATTGAAACTCGTTCAAATAAAAATTTAGTAGTACCTTTTTGCCGGAAGAATTTTGAGCTCCAGGTTCGTTGGGGGCGGTCTCCGATTGGCTGCTGCTCGAGTCCTTTGTGAACACATTGGGGGTCGATTCGGAGAGCTTCGCCTTCTTGCTCGCCACCACTTCGCTGTCCGTAGTGTCGGTCGAGTCATCCGCGCCATTCATATTCTCTTTCGACTTTTTCGATGAGGGTGTATGTCCATTCGTCATCGGCTTCTTGAGCACACGCTGAAACAAAGGCAAAGTATTTTTACCCATGCTAAAATTCCATTCGAGCAACCCACATTCTAAAAACCACTAATCCTCAATTTCATTCCCCCTCCCCGAACGCAGTCCTAGCCTAAACCAACAGAATCCGTGCGAATATCGACCAGATTTATCTAATCAATATCTAATAATAAAAATATCCCATCAATGAACCACTAGTTCCAAAATGACAAAAATCGCATCCAACGAAACTTACTTTAGCGTTCTCAACATCGCTATCTTCCGAACTGCTGCTGGACTTGTCCGCTTTCTTCGCGGGCGTCGCCGACTTCGGGGCCACTTTAGCGGATCCGCCGGCAACGACAACGGGGGTTTTCTTCTTGTTCGAGTCGTCGTCGCTGTCGTCCGAACTGCTGCTCGAAGCGGCCTTCTTGGCGGGAGACTTGGTCGCCGCAGCGGCCTTAGCGGGCGTAGAGGTAGGTTTCTTGGTCTTTTCATCGTCACTGCTGTCCGAAGAACTGCTGCTGGCAGCCGCTTTCTTGGGCGATGGTTTCGGCGCTGCTGCGACCTTAGCGGGCGTAGAGGTAGGCTTCTTGGTCTTTTCATCATCGGAGCTTTCGTCGCTGCTACTCGACGCGGCCTTCTTGGCGGACGATTGGGAGATCGGAGCGGCTTTTTTCGCTGGGGTTTTCTTCGCGTTATCATCGCTGTCGTCCGAGCTGCTGCTGGAGGCCGCCTTCTTGGCCGGAGCCTTCGCTGCCGCTGGCGACTTCGCAGCCACTACAGGCGTTTTCTTCTTACCGTCATCGCTATCGTCCGAACTGCTGCTGCTCGAAGCGACCTTCTTCGGCTGCGGCTTAGCCGGTGTAGCCGCCTTGGGCGCGGCCGCCGGCTTCTTCTTGTTATCATCGCTGTCGTCCGAGCTGCTGCTGCTCGAAGCGGCTTTCTTTCCAGCTACTGCTTTGGCAGGTGTGGTGGTCTTGGCGGCGGCGACTGGCTTCTTCTTGGTGTCCTCGTCGCTGTCCGAATCGGAGCTGGAGTCGGCCTTCTTCGCGGCCGGCTTCGGCGCCGCAGCAACTGGCTTGGCGACGGCTGGCGCCTTCTTCTTGTCGTCGTCGCTGCTGTCGGAACTGCTGCCGCTCGACGCAGCCTTCTTTGCAACTGGCTTCGCCGCGGGTTTCGCCGCAACTGCTGGCTTCTTCTTCGTGTCCTCATCGCTACTGTCCGAACTGCTGCTCGACGCGGCCTTCTTCGGCGCGGCTTTAGGCGTTGCGGCCGGCTTGGCTACGGCTGGAGCTGCGGCCTTCTTCTTCGTATCGTCGTCGCTGCTGTCCGAACTGCTGCTAGAAGCCGCCTTCTTCGGCGTAGCTTTAGTCGCTGCAACGGGCTTGGCGACGGCTGGAGTTGTAGTTTTCTTCTTCTTGTCGTCATCACTGCTGTCGGAAGAACTGCTGCTGGCAGCCGCTTTCTTGGGCGAAGGCTTCGGCGCTGCTGCGACCTTGGCGGGGGATGGAGCGGCGGTCGTCTTCTTCTTGGCGTCGTCGCTATCGCTGTCGGAGCTGCTGCTCGAGGCGGCCTTCTTAGCAACTGGCTTGGCGGCGGCGGCGGGCTTGGCGGCGGTGGTCGTTTTTTTCTTGCCGTCATCGCTGCTATCGTCGCTGCTGCTCGAAGCGGCCTTCTTCGCGATCGGTTTCGCCGCTGCAGGCGATTTGGCGACAATCGCTGAGGGCTTCTTCTTGTCGTCATCACTGTCGTCATCGCTGCTGCTGCTGGAGGCCGCTTTCTTGGCGACGGGCTTGGCCGCAGGAGCGGACTTTGCAACGGCGGGCTTCTTCTTGGCGTCGTCGCTGTCATCGCTGCTGCTGCTGCTCGAAGCAGCCTTCTTCGCCGCTGGTTTAACAACCGCAGCGGTCTTAGCGGGAGTGGCAGTGGCTGGTTTCTTCTTATTGTCGTCGCTGTCGTCGGAACTGCTGCTGCTGGAGGCAGCCTTCTTCGCTGGAGACTTCGCGGCAACTGGAGCTTTCGACGCAACGGCAGCTTTCGCAGCAGTGGGCTTCTTTTCGTCATCGCTGTCGTCGGAACTGCTGCTAGAAGCGGCCTTCTTCGCTAGAGACTTTGCAGCAACTGGAGCTTTGGCTACAACGGCAGCTTTCGTAGCCGCTGGCTTCTTCTCGTCATCGCTGTCTGAGCTACTGCTGGAAGCAGCCTTCTTCGCTGGAGGTTTGGCTGCAACGGGCGCTTTCGCAGCCGCCGGCTTCTTCTCGTCATCACTGTCATCTGAGCTACTGCTGCTCGATGCCGCCTTCTTGGAAGGCGAATTTTTCGTCTTTGTTAGTTTCTTCTGGGGCAGTTTCGATGCCGACGTGCCATTCTGCAACTCGTCATCGCTATCGGAGTCGCTGGAACTCTGCTTCTTCTGTGCAGCTGCTGCTGGTTTCGCCTTGTTACCGTTCATGTGCGCCGCTGGCTGCAAGCCAATTTTATAGAAACTGCTATCGATGCGTAAAAAACGATAAAATGCAATAGAAATCTAAACTTAAGTATTAGCCTAAATTCGCTTTAAATCTTTATATCAAAGCGCTAAAATAAAGACCTTGGTTATTTATTTGCTATCTACAGCATAAAATGCTAAATAAGGTCTGGTTTAAAGACCTAACGGACGCGATATTATATCAACTTGACACAACATCTGTATGAAAAAGGCTTATAAATCGCGGCAAATACAAACCTTTGGCGCTGCTTTCTTTCCATCGTCGCTGGAATCCTCCGACGATTCGCTCGAGTCGTCAGATGTCTGCTTAGCCAAGTGAGCTTTCTTCTGGGGCGTGCCCGATCCATTCAAGTCGGTGCCCGATCGCTTGCGGTGGTCGTTGTACAACTCCTTCAACGACGGGAACTTGCCTGATGATCGCTGAAAACATCTCTTTCGAATGCATAATGGAAATGTGCCAACTGTAACGTACGCGTTTTTTAACTTGAGAAAGACGAGCGTCATCGAAGACCTTGCTGACGAGTTTAGGATCGCGCTTCTCCAATGCATCCAAAAGAATTACGTCCAATTCGACAGTTTCGTCGACGTCCATCGCGTTATCACTCGGTGGTTTCATGATCGTCACGCTCGCTTGCACTCCTCAGTACCTCAACTGAAATTGAGAAGCAAATTAACAAAAAATCATATTTTATATCATGGCATAACTCAAAATTTAAAGCAAAAGTCCACAAATATGATCCTCCTATTTTAATCATCGTATTTTATACAAATTTAAACCTATTTATTAAAGTAATTTTCTATAATTTTACTATTTTCGTCGGTCCTCAGTTTTCCGCTCAGCTTTTTCCTACAGCCTACAGTATCCCTCACATGACGTACAACCTGCTTATCTGGAGGCAAATTAATTTTGCACCGTACAATTGGATGTCGCCTATTTGGTCTTTTGTAGGTCAGCAAAAACTAAAATCGTAGTCTTTTTCCATTTCTCTTTCACGCATACGAGGAAATGTTGAAAAAGAACAGATCGCCGTGGAGTTATGGAGAATCGATCGATATGGACGAAGACGATACACACGAGTTTAAAATGCACCGAGTCGTCTGTCTCGAGGAGATATCTACCTATGACGAAGCCCGCAGTCGGAGCAAAATTGTCCGCACCAAGCAGCCCGCCTCCAAGTTAGCAAATAATTCTTTCAGCACCTTTGCCTATACAGTAAACCCAGATGTAAGCGGAAGCAGTGGAATGCGAAATAGTTTTTCTTTTAAGCGAGCTTCTATTTTTTCTGAGCCTATCAAGCGTTGTGGCAGAATGCAGGGCGAAATCATAGGCCCGGTTTCACATCGCGTACTTTAACTAAAGTCGGACTTTACGCAATGATGAAGGATACGCCTTAAGTACGACTTTAGCTAAAGTACGCGATGTGAAACCGGTCCATAGTCTCTTATATACAGATTCTACTATTCTTATTTCAGAACGCTGTGCGCATTTATAAATTCATCAAAGGGTGGACAGCTATATTTGGGCGTCAATGATGACGGTAGAGTCGTTGGAATGAACATGACAGACGATCAGGGAGATCTTTTTTGTTTCACCGATCCTTATATATGTTGCATACTTTGAAATGAAATGAAATTAACTGTAATTTTGCAGTGCGACCACTTGCTGCTGAGCTTGCACGACACCCTAGGTCGCTTCAAGCCGCCCGTACCACCCGAACGAGTTTCGCTTCAGTTTCTGACCATCGACAACCCGGTCGACGACTCCAAGCCGGAAAGTGCTCCACTCACGCAGTAGGAAAAGCTGTTTTTGTTCAGCAGGAGGAACTGAATGAAAGGTACTTATAGACAAAATACCCCAACTGAACAGCGTCGTCACGTGATACGAACAAGCAATTGTTGGTGCGAGAAAGAAGCGACGACGACGAAGGTGGTGATTGTGGCTGCAAAGTGATCGCATTTTGATGCCTCCATTTAGGGATGTTATACGCCGCGCTACCTAGTTGTCATCGCCGTATCCCCATGGAATTGGTCGAGAACCCAGCGAGGGAGCGTCGACGCCATTATGCCACCCGTCTTCCAGAACGAAGAAGGATTGTGCTACAAGCGCCGAGCCGCCTCCAACGCAAATGTAGGATTCCACCATTTCTCTCTTGATTATCTCTTAGAATGTGTTTCTGCTTCCCAAATAACACTTTTAAATTGTTAAGAATATTATTGCTTCACATAATATTCATCACGAGGAATTTGATATGACCCTACGCTCTTTGTTTGGTATGAAAGTACAGAAATAAGTGGCAATAGCATATGTAGAATTCTAGTTGATAAATCATCTTTTGGAAGTATAAACATGACTTTAATACAGTTCTCGTTCAGTGGTCGATTGACGCTATTTGCCAAGTAACCGAAGATGTACTCACCACCTACTATGAAGATAAGCGAGAAAGGTAAGCGACCGCTGATTGTACTCTTCGTCGCTGAATTCATTCTATTCAGATTGGAAAAGCAAATCGTCGATCTCAATGACCGCTACAGCTGGTGCTCTGTGCTTTAAGCGAGTTATTTGTTTCATTCAATCTGTTTGCCTATCGTTTCAAGATCGTTTATGCTTGCTGTGTTTTCTTTCGCATGCATTGTTGTATGATGCGAGTATGATGCAAGTTTCGTGACTCTGAGCGTTGGATATGCACCAATGAGATGGCTGAGCATTTCTGATTGCAGTACAGTGATTGTAGTGAAACGGTGGCGAGCCGATGACAGTACGACATCGAACAGAACTCAGTAACAGAAAAATGACTGAAATTGTTAATGCCCTCTCGCTAATCATATGACAAGCTCCGCCTTCATCTTGGAACTTAGCATATTCGACGCCTCAAGAAATGACGCACGTGCTAATACGTCCTCGGGCGAGAGTGTGGTCGTGTAAAAAATAGTGTCTGACGAATCAGTGGCTCAGTTCATGTTTGTCTGTCGATATGGACGCGAATGAAGATAGTAGCAGAAGAGTATAATCGCGCCCAGGGCCGACAGCGATCAATCGAGCGGAACTTTCGCCGAGTCCAACTACAACTCAAGGAGGGATGGATAGAAGGTTACGTGAACGTCAAAGGAAAACGAGCTAACGTCTACCCCACGCCCCGTGGACCTTGTCCCTGGTCTGCAACCTTGTTTGTCTCGACCATCCAAGGATGCGCACGCAAAACACTACAACGACCAGTCGACATTGGTGCGCCCAATGGTCGTGCGTCGCCGAGTGGCGCTCACCGAATGGCCGCCGGACTTTGCCCAAGGCTATCGCTGTCCACCTCAAACAACAGCATGCATCAACTTGCTTCTTTCCCTGCCCCTTTGACCGCAGAACGAGACTGACCGTCATGACCGAACTTGGCCTGTCCCTTGCCCTTATGCGAAATTAGGCGTTTAGTGTCGCCGGATGTGTTCGGTTCGTGCTGTTGGTGGCGGTTGCTGGCGATCCAGTCGGTCGCGGGAAAGTGACCTGATGCTGGCTGAATTTTCCCGACCCGCGTGCGTAAAGAAACGCGTAATTGCGTGTAGTGGTTTGCCGTCCGAATTTACAGCCGCTAGTTAGTGACCGAGTGACTAGGAAGTAGGCTGGAGTGCAGCTATGTCTTTCTCGTCTCGCCAGTCAGGGTCGCGCGACTCGCCCCACTAGGATGTCGGTCAAACCTCCGGTCGCAACGCGATTGGTTGCGCGCTGCCTTTTGCGACCGCCCTTCTCTCTTTCGACCGGCGCCGCCCGATCGAACGCCAGTTTTAGGAAAGGTCACCGTGTCGGAACGCTTTGTCGATTGTCGCTCGCCGCCGCCTTCGTCGTCGTTCGCTCTGAGCTCTTCTCGCCGCCTACTGCTCCCACGGCGGCTTCCTCGTCGAACGGCTCCGTCTGCTACAATGCGCATTCGTTACGCTCTGACACTGTTGGGATCGCTTACAGTAAGTTGTGATGATGGAATATTGTGGGATGAAATCAATAATTTCAGGTGCTATATGGAAGGGTGGAGTCGATAGCGATCGATAATGGGGTGATTGGTAAGTAGCAAGGAATGGTATGTTGATGTCGTGCTCCACGAAGGATTTCAGGCTTGCCCCAGGTGAACTGCGAAGAAGCGCGAGTGAACATCGTGTTCAACACGGAGAGACCGTTCTCAGGGCGAATCTTCGTCAAAGGCATGTCGGACAAGGAAGCGTGCCGCACCGACTACCCGAGCAACAGTGGCACGTCCGTCGTCTTCGAGATGCGCAACGGCAACGCCTGCAACATGCGTCGAACGCGTCGAGTTAGTCGCAAATATTTTCTGTGCCGCCTAGCTGGTCTTTCATTCGCCACCCCATATACATTACCCTCCCTCTACTGCCCATTCGCGCATTTTGATGGTTGTTCGAGATTTGCCTCCGCTTTCTGTCAAACAAACACGCGGTGACCCGGTCGATTGGCGGTTATTTCGCGCGTCAGTAGCGAATGTGGGCGGTCCAATGGTGCGGGGTGTTTGTAAGGGCAAGAGGGGAACGCCAAGTGTGTCAGGGCGGCGACCCGATGCAGTGCGCAAGCCGATGTCGGCGCGATTTATGAATTGTCTGTGAGTGAATGGCGGGCTGCGCATCCGGACCGGCGACTCTCATGAGTGTCCTTTACGGTCGCACACGTCAGGCGGCGGAAATCGGGCGGGGCGATATTGCCGAGGATGGGTCGGACTAGGAAGATAATGACTAAGGGAATGGACGATA
>NIUQ01005260.1:0-11224 GCA_002796945.1 Plectus sambesii
CAAAAAAATTCTATAGTATAGTAAAACAATTTCGAGCAGAAATAAAAAATCTTCACAGGCACTATAGTTGACAAAGATGGGCTCCCTTTTCGGCGCTTGACCACCGCTTTTCACCAAGAATGATTTTTTGGTTTTTACGTAAGCAAATTGATAGAAACGCTATCGACTTTCAAAGCAGTTTGCCTTATTAAATCTTAGAATTCTTGCTATTGCTCAAGCAATGTTGACTATACATTTAATATGTAAGAACAGATTAGACGCGAGCTTTTACAAAATTAATCTCCAACCTTTTTCGCCAATTCTTCTTTGTGACGAGCCATCAACTTGTCCCACAAAGCGATTCGCTCATTGATAAAATCCGGCCAAGGGCTCATGTCGGCTTTCGCTTTCGACAATTTCTGAAACAATAGCATGAAAGGTTAACACAATCTAAGAATGAGGAAACGAAATTCGGTTTAACTTCGTAAAATGCAGTAATCGTAAAAATGACCTTTTTAAAGTTGTTAAAAGCAAGATGCAACAAGTGAATATCTTAACAGAATATCTTAAGCAAACTTCAATTTAATTTCGCATCGGTAACGCTAAACTTCTACGAATGGACGCAAATATTCATCTCGATAGCATCATAACAGTTATAAAGCAAAAAAATTTAAAGCAAATAAATGATTTAACAATGGCGTATCCTACCTGATCGCCCTTGGCCTGTCCTTCGCTAGTTGCGTTCTCTTTATCGGCCATGGTTCCTCGTGGCGATTTAGTCGAATATAACAACACTGAGTGTACTTTCGAAACCAAAGGGAGGGGGGCAGAAGAATTCTTCAAGATCTTCGAATAGGAGAAAAATCCTTTCTTTGGGATACACCGGAATGTAAGAACAGTGGAGGAACCCCCAAATATATTGGCAACGACTTGCCGAAGAATGATGAAAATTTCCTATGGCTGTGAATTTCAAAATTGCGTTCGGTTTCGGGACGGGGTCGGATTGACGTTACATCATTTTTCAGTTTCATGCAGTTTTGACTCTCAGAGTATCGGTACGTACATACATAAAGTTTGTGTGCAGAGCAGTCGTTTCAACGCTGAGAGAAGCTGGTGTCTCATTACAGTACCAGTCATCATGATGCAACTGAAAAGGACTTGAATCAGAAAGATGTGGTAAGATTCAACCCGTTTCTTTTCACATCGGATACAATGCCACAATATCGTCGTAGTGAGGTTTTATTTTAACACAAAATTATTAGTTGAGAGACAAACTAAAGAGCCGATGTATGCGTAGTCATTAGCAGCAAGTGCGTCAAAAGAACTTTACTGTCAGTGTCACAGCATTACACAATTTCTTTTGTCTTGCATTTTTTCAAAATTAATCAAAGTACTTTGGAATAGTGGACCTGATGACGGCAGAGGTGGGCGTGATATTAGGGCGTTGTTAGAGCGTCAGCTCATGATTCATCCTTACTTTGAATAGCAGATAAGTTAGGTCACGAATACGTTATACCACACCATATATTGTCGTTGTCCAAGGATATCCTGAAACATTTGCCTCGATCTCTCGAGATATAGAGTTAAGTAAGCTCAACTCCTCCCTCCTCATATGCAAAGAACAACTGTTAACAACAATGTGACAATGGCATTTGTAATCTATTGACAATTAATACCGTATTTCAATCGTTAATATTGAAGTTAATTCAGTCTGCATATCTCTCTGACGCTCCGTTTACGATATCAACCGTCATGTGACGATAATTTTGGCCATAAGCCAAACATCCTTTTGCCACTTTGAAATGTACCTAGAATATTAGGGAATGCAGAGGAATTCAAAAAATTCAGAAAATGTTCTTGTTTCTTTTATATTCGGATCTCTTAGGGGCTGTAGAAAATACAATAAAGAAAC
Organism: Plectus sambesii; assembly: GCA_002796945.1. Classification (NCBI taxonomy): domain Eukaryota; kingdom Metazoa; phylum Nematoda; class Chromadorea; order Plectida; family Plectidae; genus Plectus; species Plectus sambesii. The sequence goes on from NIUQ01005260.1 coordinate 1,892, forward strand.
TCTTGTATACGTGTTCAACTGTATTCGAAATTAATTCCTACTTTCATTTCAACCAACATCTCATATGAAAGTGTTGAAATGCTTTCGCAATAATGCTCGCTATCCTCGTAATTGCGCCGTCATCTAAAGTTATGGAATGCAATAGAATCGCACACGTAGGCGATATCGAAGACAGCTGCTTGACGTTAAATGACGACGGCAGATCGTAAACAGTGACCTGATTACTGCAGTTTACGGCGGCTGCTATCTAACATAAAGATAGAGGCTGGTAGCGGTAGAATCACTAATCACTCCCACCCTGCCCAGTATTGTTCACTGTGCAGCCACACCCTACTCACCGGCGTTATCATGCGTGTCGTCGTCGTAGCACTGATTTTTGGTATGTCATATTTGGCGTTGGAATTTCTGTACATGCTTGATCCACAGCAAAATACAATTACCATGCCATGAACGTATGGATCGGAGTTTCAGCATCAGAAGCTCCGCAATTTCCCTTTTAGAAAGAATATATATCGTTGTCAGTCGTTTCACTGACGTGAGTTTAACTTGTTCTAGCGCTTTCTACGCGCTATTGGCTACGTCGCATTCTAGAGCGCTTCAAAAACTATTTTCCTGCCTCAAGCACAGATTCGAGTGTGCTGCAGCGCTTGCAAATCTTTAAGCAATAATTAATCGAATCACAGTATCAATTATCATTTGCCATTCCTTTGGAAACATCAGAATAATGAACGAACTTTACCTAACAATCATTAACTATACGTTGTTGTCAATGTAGTATACAAGAAAAATGGGCTAGTTTTACTACCTTAAATTGAAAGCAATACATAACCACTGTTTTTTACCACAATTTGCGTGTCCAAAAAGCGCCATAAGGAGTAAAGGCTCCTATTTGAAAATTCGAATCTAATAACTGAAGCTTCTAGGCTGCTTATCAGAAATCCAGTCAAAGTCTCGCCGTAAATCGAAACAGAACAATATTAAAGCGGATGCATTTAATATATAAGTGTTCAATTAAAAAAATTATAGATTATTCGTTTGAAAATCGCTTCAAATTCTCTCTATTCAAATTTCCAGTCTGAGCTTCATGCTCAGTTATCGTGAATTAAATTAACTGCTGACAGGGCCCTGTTTCACCAAATCTCAGTGACTGACTTCTGAGATAAGCTAGCATAAAATCATATTCCAGCTATGTATTACCTCGTATAGAAATAATGATATGCAGCCAAGTTTTATTAAATTTCAATTTCAAAGAAATAGGGCGCTAAGAGAATGACTTTCGATTTCCTATCAAACATTCGCTTCTTACACGCTTCATTTTCTTTATTTTAGCGTCGCTTCTGCCGGTCGCCCACTCTGTCTGCAGTTGCGGCAATACGACCTTTTCTATTGTTTCCCAAATAGGAAACCAAAGGATTTATAACCCACAAGATGACGTCACCAAAGCAGACTGCGCTACAGATTGCACTTACACGGTCACCTATACACCTGGCAACTTGAGACTCGTTACTACCTTCGTAATTTGCACTCACTCTACTAACAGCGATGAGATGTTAACAATTTACGATGGCCCTGCAGAGAACAACATAATACTCGGCTCGACGTGAGTAAATATTTTCTTTAGGATAGGCACTCCGCTCATAGTTAATGTACTTGAATGTTGAAAGGTGAACGAGAGTCCGTCCGTCCGTCCATGTTCTAATTCGACAGTCAGAAGTCTTATCCATTACACAAATGAGAATTGAGAAATGTGACTCAATTCTGTGTAGTCGTCACAGCATTATTGTAAGCAAAATTGTTACTCTGATGGAATCGCATTCAATTTCTCAGTTCTTAACACTCAGTAGTGCTTTGAAAGAGGTCTCTGGACAGAGCAAGATATCGATTGGGTTAAGGACATACTTTTATCATCAATTGCGCAGTAATAATACAGAATGGTAAGACCAGAATAAGTGAAGTATCTCTAGATCCAAAACCGCCCTGCATTAATCCTTTTCCTACAAGCATCCGAGTTAGTTTTGCATGCGCAGAATAGCGGTCATGACATAGCTAAAATATTAAGACAAGTCACTAAGACATGATAAAAGTTACGCTTTGTACTGTTTCTTACCAAAGAATGAATCAAAATCTGTTTTTACTTAAGATAGAAAGCTTATACATTGCACGTTCCGTTCGAATCAAAGGTTACAATGTTTCTTTTTTTGCGTTCAACTAATGACTTTTTCATTGTTGTTTGAATGGCGTAGCGCTGTGACGCCCACTCTTAGGAGGTTAGAGCGAATATTTTGTTGTTTTTATCCGAGTCCACGTGAATTAATACTGCTAAATTTTAGAACTTGCGTGGATGGAGGCGGTTCTCCGAACATCTCATCTACTTCGTCGATTACCATAGTTCTAAAAGCGCCGACACCGGCTTCAGCTACTCCCGCTACCTTTTTATTAGCTATATCTCCCACAGCTGCCAACGCTCCCACTACTACCACCGTTACTACCACCACAATGCCGATCACAACTCCTGCATACAACTCATCTTGCGATCCTACAAGAGCGCAAATGGATATAGCGGTGTTACTCGATACTTCCGGCGTTGTCGATTCGATGACATTTTCGCAGGTGAGTGCGTGCCAGAGCGTATACCATTTCTACTTTTGTTGGGATACTTTTCAAGTCAAAGCGATGTAGTAAATATCCTTTTTGAATTTGAAAGTGCCCTGCAGGGAGGGGCTTTCACCATAATTCGTCACTCTTGCATTCAATTTCGTCATTTCGCGAATGGTCATTTTCCAGTAATATCCAATTATCTGACCAATCAACGCGCATGCAGTTCCGCAACTACGCTACTGCAATTATTTCATGAAATAAACTCTAGAATTTTATTTGAGAAAGTATTATTTGTCAAATTAATCTCTGACCCAGAAATAACCAACCATAATCAAATGTTTTAATTCATTGAACCAAGAAACAATATTCGCTTCACATACATGAGAAATTTTACTTTTTTCAATGAAAACTAAAAGCAGCAGTCACGTTAAGCACAATAATAAAACCAAAAGTACAATGAAATCCATTATTAAGGGTGCTTTTGAAAAATGGAATTTAGGATAATATGATTCAGTGGTTCTCCATCCAAAAATCTCGTGCACATCACACTGTTCTTACTTAATGACTTCAGCAGAAAAGCGCAGTATATTTTGATCTTTTTAAATTAGGCCTTTTCCTTGTGTGCCTTGTCATTTTTTATTTTCGTGTTCGATTTTCTCTGTATCAGCGCACGCAAAACGGTTAACTCTCATTGTCTTTCCCATGAGAAAATTGCGTCTTTTTAATGCGTCTGGGTCATGTGCCGTTTCAGATGAACATGTTTGTGCAGACACAACTTTTGTCAGCTCAAATGATTCAACCGAATGATTCAATGAAGACTCAAGTTACGGGAGGATTCATCAGTCCGATCTGTTACCTATTTGGACTGTCACCGGAACCTTGGGCCTGGAACAGCTCCGATTTCACCAGTTATTTTCAAACCGTTAAGCAAGTGTCTACCCAAGCGCCAAGTTGCTATTCTTTGTAAGTTTCAAACTTTATTTCCATTTTTTCCCGCAAACTATCGCTTGCAAAATTGCGACAATTGAATTTATTTTTTCTTTTCCACACATTCTATCAGAACGTTGTAGCGTATATTATTATTATTCGACCACAAGTTAATTTCCATTTCGACAATTGTGGCGATTCGAGGAATAACAGTAGTCATTCAAAATGTGTTATTCGCTATAGCGAAGTAGACATCTAGAACCAATACCATGAGGCTTTTGCAACAGTGAAATTGCGGAATAGCCAATTCGCTTATGGTTTTTCGGTTATTTTCAGTTTTCTGATCATTTACCGCGCTTGTGACTGTCCTATGCCACAGTTGCAATAGTATCAAGAAGTAGGCTCCAGTTAAATGAAAGTTAATAATATATTTGTACTGCGCCCCCCTCTGCCTGCTTAACTCCTTCCTCTTCTACTAATATATGCATTTATCAAAATGTGGGCAATCTATTTGAAAATAAATTCGGCTAATTCTATTATTGAAATTGTTTATAGCTTATTGGGTATACTTGGTGATCATGTACTCTCAAGTCAATCAAGCAGTAATCCGTTACGACGAAACAATGCTCCGGCACTACTCTACTTACTAAGTGGTTCCGGGTGAGCGTCTCTAACTTTTTCTCTTCATCAAAGAGGCCAATAGTTAGTTTTTTAATGTCTTGTATTTTCACTGAAAATGTTTTAAACAGCATGTTAGCATAATGATAGCTTCACAGCGCTAAACTCTTATTGGTATCGTAGCATTTCTTCAATTACGAAACTATATCTATGTATTCTAAAGAGGCAACGCTATGTTTAACTTACCAAATCACATGTTTAACTTTGAAAATGCAAATACGATAAAGGGGACACTGTATTTAAAATAGTGCTGCGCTCAACCCATCTCTATTAGATCCATCAAAAGCACTTTCATAATGTTTCTTAATTCACAAAAACTTGCTTCCCAATAGAACTCATTAGTATTTTTAAAGTAAAAGGCTCTTGAGATGGAAACTGTCATGATATAATAAATACTGCAAATTCTGAATCGCAGCGGTTCTGTTAACTTGGTTTTGGGGTTAAGGTAAAACAAAGTTACTCTTAAAAGCGCATTTCTAGTCGACATTGACAAAAGAATTAACCACTTTAGAATAAGCGCCGCCGATCTTCCAACGGCCACCACTGCAGCCACCAGCATGAAGAACGCAGGCATTCGAATTCTGACTGTGGAAATTGGTTCGCCATCTAGCAGCATTCAAGGACTCGCGACGCCCGGTCTACACTTTTCATACCCTGATGGCAGCACATTGATGCAGAAGGGAATGCAAGATTTTCTTGACAACGTGACCTGCAATGGAAATAACTGTGAGTAGGGGCTGTAACAAGAGCGGGAACTCTTCGCTTTCCTTTCTGTCTCCGAAATTTTCAAATCACTATCCCTGTTACAACTCTTTTCATGAACAAATAAGGTTTTTATTTTTTCCTGTTTTCCTTGATTATCATTTTTAAGTACCTTCATGATGTCGAACTATGTTCAATTTAACCCTGAGAGCGGCAATGAAATTTCACCTCTGTTTGTCGTCTGTAACTTTTTAAAACTAATATCATGCATCGATGTGTTTTTGTTTGATTCGGTGCGTATATTTCGGAGTGAGACGATGCAGTGGGAAGTCACAGGAGGGGGCGGGCCATCTCGCTAAGAGCTTGCAGCTTTGATCGAAAGTTAGAAATAGTGAGAGGGAACGTATTCAATAATATGTGGTTGAAAAGTTTTCAGAGTTCATCCCGGATAAAATAGAACCAATTGTTTCGCAATGATTTGACGATCCGTTCTTAGGGTTAGTGCAACTAAATCTCTGATCATCATCTCTCTTTTATATATATATGCATCGAACGCAATAGGTCTTGTTACACCCAAAAATTCGCTCTCATCTGTGCAATTCCTTTAAATTTGCAGTTTGCGGTGGATGCGGAATGACGGCCACGATTAACTCTACTACGGGAGCGCCCTTCACCTTGGTGCCTAGTTCCAACAGGTACTGCAATACTATGAACTGCAACTACACATTCACTACGAGCGACAACAGTAACGTAAGCTTTAGGAAGTTACTTTTTATGGAATTTAGTTTGTTATTTTAATAGTACAACTGCAGAAACAGCCGCTTTTTGAGTGTCGCAGTACATGGCAAATTCATTTTGTCACTGAACTTTCACTCCAAATTCTTTCAAACAAATTTAAAATCAAATAATTCAAAAGAGGTGCTCGATCCACATATTAAGACTGTGCAGCTAAACTCACCCTCGCTTTAACCGCTTAATCTTCACCAACAAATATAATAGATGAAGCCGAATTTCAGGCTTCAGTGACCTTCAACTGGTTCGATATAGAGTTTGAGCGTGACTACATCGAAGTTTTCGACGGCAACAATAATGGACTGGCGCTGTAATGTTTTCTTTGAAACTGTAAATAGCATTGCTGATTGACTTTGTTGCAGATTTTCGGGCTACAATGTGAAAGGCGCGCAAGTAATTGCTGGAACACCAACGATCATGATTCAGTTCACGAGCAATCCAAGCAACGTGTACACCGGATTCAATGGCACTGCAATTGGTGTCAAAGCATCTTCCACAGTGCGCCTCTTTGGAGAAAGTCTTCCGAATCCTTAAAAGCGTTCTGTGTCTATTTGATAAATACACTGTCTAAGATTAAATTGTGCCTTCGATTTCGTATGTCGGTAAACTTTGATGGAGTTCGGCTTTGGTGTGAAGGAGAAGCATTTGCGTGGACTTTGTAGCCGCCTGAATGCAGATTTAAAGAAGTGGCAATCGTTCAGCTAGGACTTAAACCTTTAAGGAAGTATGTATCCCTTCTCGCATAACCAAGCGAAATTCTTCTTTTTTATGATGCCCATCTAAAAAACGTCACTTATCGCGGCAAATAATTAAATATCCCTAGGTATCTATTTCATACACTCTATGATTGCGTAATAGCAGAGCTGCAGAACTGACAGTGTTGTTATTCGGTTATTTTCCGGTACTTTTGGGTTTCTTGACAATCACCATACACTAGCAATTTTGCGCAATTGCGCAGTTGCAGTCGTTATAGGAAAGGTTTTAGGGGGTCGTAGTCACCAACATTGAGATAATTCAACATTGCTGCCCATTATAAATAGAGCGAACTCGCTGCTATTTACTTTACGACTCTTAATCTTGGGATTACAGAAGGTTACTTATCCTGAAATAAGGCTTTACGACTTTCTGACTTTTGGCCGAACTTTGTGACGCTCGCATGACAGCTCTATTATCATGAATCTTCATCACTTGTCAAATTGCCCAGGTTGTTTTTAGGAAAAAGGATTGACGAAAAGGTCTCAATTTTTTTGCGCTGTCATTTCGTCACATTTCGCATCAAAATTAATTCAAAGTAGTATGACTTAACGATTAATAAAAAAAGTGTAGCGTCTTTTAATGGAAAGCTTACAGTTATAGAGCTGAGTCATGCTTCCATCGATGATTCTGTATTGTGCAATATTTTGTCACTCACCAAATACGCGAGCGTCACTATTTCTTGCTTCATCCTATCTTTCGGAAAAGCTGACGAAAACAAGTTGATTCATTGCGCAACTTGTCACATGACGCCGCAAGCGAAAATCAATGGCACTAAAAACAATCGAACGTAGTCCCGCCAACAGAATTATACCGTAAGACTCAGTTTTATCGACATAATGGAATGGATATGCGGGACGAGAGGAAGTCAGTGAAAATGATTCTGTCAATTGAAAAGAAATGATACGCAGGGTAGACACGCGGATTTGCGCAAGAGCGAGACTGTGCGCTGGCACACACGAGAGCGGCCGAGCTGGTTTATTTCCCCATGCGTCTGGCCGAGCCCGCCGCGCAACTCAGTCAGTCATCGCTACTCGCGTCAGTCTCTCGCCTCTGCGATATCGCTGTCTCTTGTCGCGAAGGGCAATTGTACGCGTGTGTCCATTTAGTAAACTATAATAGAGACGTTTCTGCCCTACTCCTTGCCAACCGATACCGTCTTAATTTCATCTAACTTTCCATCCTTTTTTCGCAGGACGGGATAATACTGCGTGATCAGAGCGGGATTGTTTCTCAACTCTCTCTCTCTACCCCGTCGTGTCGGAAAACTACCGTCGCGTCGCGAGAGACCTACCCGTTTCGTCGGTGTCGTCGCGAATAAGCCAGCTGCTATTCGTCCGCCACATATGAGTTCGGTCGATAAGGTACGTCGCATAATTTTTCTTCTTTATTGACTGAATATATAGAGCGCTAATTTCACGCAATGAATATTGTAGTTGTGTTGTAGCAATAGATGGCTAGATGCGTTTGTGTCGACTACTAATATTAAAAATGCGCGTTTGTTTTCGTCGTATCGCTGTCCGTGTTGAATAATGTGCATAGAGTTTGTTTCTTTTTTCGCATTGAAAGAGCCTAAAGGGGGGAGCGTAGGGTCTGGTGATCTTTGGCAAGTGGTATGATTATTTGGCGAATACCGACCTCTAAGTCGGTAGTCAACTGGTGACGTCTCTTGAAAGATGACAAAATGTGACATATCACCATTGGTGACGCAGCCACTGCTGACGTTCGAGCCATTCCACTCGATTAGTCTTAAACTGCTCCCGCGTTGAGGCTGTGAGAAAGAGCGCCTATCTGTAGCCGCGCCGGTGGTTTTTCGCGCATTATTGATTGATCGGCGTTGTCGTAAACGCTGAAGGGCGCTGAGCCGGCGCCGGGTGAAGTGGAGCTCACGCGGTGTCCGGGCTCGAAGCTCGGAAGAGAGCGGGAAAGAGAAAGAAAGAGAGCGAGAGAGAGAGAGCTGACATCGCCCGGGGCGTTGTGGATTGTCTGTCGCCGACGGAAAGACGCTAGAAAGAGAAAGCGAGTACTGCAGCAGCAGCAGCATAAGGTTGCGCTGCGAGAAGACGACGCCGGCATTCGCTGTTTACTTCGGAGATTGGATGCCACAGAGCACGCGGGTGTCTGGTTGTTTCGCTCCGTTGAGCGCGCCCGCCTGCCGCCCAAGCCGACTTCGGCGTGACGCAAGCACGCAACCCGTGAGACACTCTGCGACTGTGTTGTCATATCGCGTCGTCGGTTCGTCCAACTGAACATGTGACCAACTGGATGCGCGAGTTGATGATTTGCGCGCCAGCAGCCTTCGTGCGTCTCTCATCAAAATGCCCGTATTAGGTACGCTTGCTTAACGCCGCCGTACGCGCCGCGACCGCTGTGAGCTATGAGACGGAAAATTGCGCTTTTCATGTAGGTACTTGGCTGTCTCCGCTCTCATTGGCTGTTTGTCAATTATGCCAATGAATACCCGTACTGATCGGTTAAGAACGTCGCTGATATTACATCGTGCTTACGAAAAGAAGTGCTTCTCCGGACCAGTCGCAGTCTCGGCCGGAATGCAGTTCATATTAATTTTTTTTGCCTTAGGCCAGTGCAGGCGGCTCTCATGTGCCTGTTAACGTACAGCGGAATTAGTTGTGACGACGGCTTGAGACAAAAAATATCATTAAAATAGGGCGACTAATTTTCAAGCTGCTCTGCGGCGTCAACATGAAAGTCTGCTGGATTGCATCCGCTAGCTCTCTCTCTAGCGCGCGCTCTCTCTCTCTGTCTCTCGCTCACATGCGCTCGCGGGGGAAGTGAGGGAGCGTTTCAGATTAATGCTTTATCACCAGTTATCGTAAACAACACCGCGCGCTGTAAGCTTTAATTTCAAAAGAAAGTGCTCGG
>NIUQ01005261.1:0-11221 GCA_002796945.1 Plectus sambesii
GAAACCAAAATGACTCCGAATCTAATCTTCTGTTTCGTGGTTATAACAGGTATGTGGAGAGTACACTTTCATCAATGTTATAGCTTTAACCTGTTCAGTTTCAGGCGTATATCAACAAACTTCTGCTGTTTTAACCCAAAACAAACTGGTTGTGGACATTGAAAGCATTCAGCATTCAAATACAGGATTAAATGTGCAGACTGATACGTGCTGTACGTTATTGAAATGCTTTGATCCTCATTATAATTTGAAGATAAAGTCGCTACTATCGTCAAAGAGCGACTAATAATGTCTGTAAAGACCGCTGATCAAAGTAATCCAACCTCACCTCACCACGAGGTCCGATTATGGGGAAAATTAAAAATTTAACCAAAATTTAAAGAAAAGCCATGTTTTTAATTGATCGAGGGATTGGAGAGTGTCTCATGTAAATTCAGTCAATGGCGAGGGTTCGCAATACATGTTCATAGGTGCTTCTGAAATGAGCTAATAATGATTCGCAATTAATTTATTATCAAAACTATAATTGCTTCAGTCAACAGTCACATGCTATCAAGACAGACGCATCACTTTTCAAGGGAAGAAATCGGACATTCGATGTTCGTATTAAGACTGGGGACAAAACTTTAACTGGGCTACGCTCTTGAAACATTATCAGTACAATGTTCTTGTTTTCAGACTGGCCATGTCCGAATAATGTCGCTCTGAGCGAAAACAAACGGAATATTACAGTTCAATATCCTACAGGCGAAGATTTAACTAATTCCTCGAGGTCCTGTGAGAACACAAATTGTGTATTTGTTATCTCAGCGCCTCCAGGATATCAACTGGAAATAACCAGCATCATAGCATTGCAGAATGATTCTAACGCTTCTCTCACTATTAGAAATGGAAACGGAAATGATGGATATACACTGGGAAAGTGCGTATTGGGACAGAAAAATTACTTTATCTGTTCATGCGGTATAGTTCAACAATAAAGCCGGGTCTGCGTGCAACTCTGCCCCTTCTAGGGCCCGCACGAAACTGTATAATATATGTAACAGAAATCCAGATATGAGAGATACATCGTCGTTTCACGCGCTCTATAGAACGGTAGAACACATAAGTTGACGCAGATAACAGAGAATCTTATCAAAGTTCCCTGCATTCTCTTATATCCGAATTTACTGTGAATGTCCTATGCTGCCTACGCTTCCCTTAACACTTGGTAAACGAACCGCTATGTAAACACAAATGAATATTCAAAATGTAAACAACACATGGCAAGCTTTCTTTTGTTTTATGTCGTCCAAAATGCGTAAAATGCGTAGAAACAATGTAAATATAAATAAGAGAAAACTTGCGAAATAAGCATTCTTTTCTTTTTCAGGCTTGACTTAAAAAATTTCTATGGGACCTTTACTAGTGCAGCTGACGCCGTGACGGTAACATTCAGTACAGACAATACTGCATCTGCCAGTAGAAACGGTCTATTTTCTGTTATCGCGAAACTTAACAAATGTAAGTCGTTAGAGACCACAAGATTTATGGTAATTAATTGACAGATATTATTTTAGATAAGCTCATCAAAAGTTTCTCGATTAAATCGAAATTTATCCTCATTTTTCTTGATATGCAGTTTATGTTGAATCGAGTTAAAGATTTGGCTAACATTAACGTAGGAACCATCGAATAATTGCAGGATCTAATTTCGAGGCGATATATAAATATTGTTCTACTACTACCCTTAGCATGAAAAAAGGCTGCTCTCTGCATTCATTTTATGATATTCGACCTTCTTAATTTTTACTTAAAATAGTTTTTATTTAATTTATGCGTCATAATGTAAAGTTATTGCAAACTTATCTCTCGTTATCGAATACTTGGGAGCGAGTTTCCTGGAGCACAAAGATTCTCCGAATATATCCGCCATTATAAATGGTGCTATTACATCATTTAGCAACTTTTGAATTGATCTGCGCAATGAACCGACGGCCTAATTAGAAAAACTTTGGGTCCATCAACAGCTCAACAACTTAAAAATACAATGAAATGCACTTATTATGAATTAATATACTCACACATGATTGCAAAGAAGGTCCCTGTTAAAGATATACTTGATTTAGTGCCCACATCATCGCCACCTTATTCGCTTTCATCTGACCAACCATCTCAATTGATAATGAAAAAAGATCTTAGTTCGTCGGATCAATATTGGACAGTAACGGCGGAAGCGGGCAAACAAGTGCATTTATATCTTTCTGGAAGTTTTGAATTAGTATACGGTGTAAATATTTTCATTGTTGATGGCACCGATGTCAATGGGACACTCATTGCACTGTAAGTTTGTTCGCCTTCTGACAACAAAATTTATTAATTTAAATCTGAAAATGGCACGGGATGAGTTTTGTTGTTGGCAGGAGCAATATCTGTAAATCCAGCAAAATGTGCAACAATATTAATAATACTCTTAAAATTCATTTGATCGTAAAGCTTTCTCATCGCTTCTTCGGATGTTCCGAACATTTTTAAAACGCGCTAACTGTACGATGTTGCCTTTGACGGGACCAAATGCCTGGGTTTTATTGTAGAAGTTGGTTGGATCGCGCAAGTTCCTGTTCTATTTTTAAGAAAATGCGCTAAAAAGTAGTATTATTGCCTTTATTTACAGCGTTAGACAATTATCTTGGTCAACCTACGGTCCGCTGAAAGCATATTCAAGCAGCGGCAGTTCCTTAACTGTTATACTCGAAGGCGGAACCTCCTTTGATTCTGCTGATGTTAACTTCATTTTCACTCAACTAGAAAACGGTAAGTGGTAAATTTTTTGTTTAACTGAATTTCTAAGTTACAATAAGGGCTGCAATTGCGGGCGTATGGTCAGTTTGGTAAGTGGGGCTATGTTCAGTTCTCGATGCTCTAAAGCGCACTGAACGGGACTGCACGACTATTCTTTCGCAAATGTCGATCGAGGCGCCGTATTCAGACGATCAATAGTTAAATTACTACCGAAAGCGCAATCAGCACACCGATTGACACATAAATGGGGCCCGTTCCATAACAGGCTTGTTTAACGGCTGCTAGCAATACAGTAAGAACACTGTTGTCTAGCATTGCGAGTCGCAGAAAGTTAGTATAAATGTTACGCATTTGGACGCAGTTGAATCCGGGTACACACAATATTTCATGATCGAAATGAGGTTGAACAATAAAATACCATGCGAAAACCGTTCATTTTTGAATTTGGCAAAAATCTCGCTCCATTGAAAAAAGTTGCCGGTGATCAGTTTAGCCCTTTTTACTCAATTTTGCTAATTTAGATCCTTCTCAGTGTGGAACATCGAATCTTGCATTTCTAACGTCAGAGAGCAGTCCTGCCGTTACCGTTCAAATCAGCGGTCAGAGTGGAGGCACTGCTTCTTGTCAAGCGGTCCTTGTTCTCAACTCAAGAGTAGCGACCTATCCTGGCATGCAACTAACTGTCAGCAGCTTGCAAGGGAGCATGGTACTCTATGGTGGCCTCGATTATCGGCCAGCTTCGAATAATGAAATCGTTACCTTTTCTTCGTAAGTCAAAGTAACGATATGAGCAGAGTCAAGTATTGCAGTAATTGAATTAATTCAATGAATAATTGGTACTATATCAAATACAGATTGGTTAGTTCTGTGATGAACAGTAAGGGTTGAACGACAGTGACTAGCAGTAAGGATTTGTAATCATCCTAGAGAGTGACTTTATGTGAAATAAAATCGGGCATGTAAAACGTTTGATTCAATAACGACACATTTGCATTTATCCGGGGTTTATGACATTAACCATATTTAAAGAAATAGGGGCACATTGTCACTATTGCTTCAATCCTCTCTCAAGCCTGTGCCACTATTTCTTGTAATACGGTATTAATATTTCTGCAATACCGACAAAGTTCGATAACGCGGTTCAACTTTAGGTCATTTTAGAATGAACGACGTCATCTCTCCGATGCAAGTTGCCGGAAGAGTTTTCCTGGTTCTGCCCAGTCCCGGATCTGTGATAAATCTCAGCTTTAAAACGATCGACTATCTTCGTAAGTGTCCGTGCAACAGTACTTTGTATAGGGGAACGATTCATTGACAAACTATAACGAGCGCAGCACGCGCTCATAGAATGTGCTGTTTTCAGTTACGACCGCTCCAAAAGGTGGATCAGGTGCCAAAGGCATAATAATGTCCAATAACTTTCCGTTCCCAAACACGAAAGAGATCACCGACAGTGACTATTTCTTCGGCAATGGTATTGACTACTACAAATATTCTGTTAATGTTTTGCGCTACGATCTTGGAGCTACCGGAAGACTTACCATCAAATCAGCTGTACCCATCTCTGGTTTTTCTAAAACGTAAGCATAGATGTGAAATACCGTAAATCCTCCAATAATCGCCCTGGGCGATTATTATTTCAATCAAGGTCTGAGGGGGCGATTATTAGAGCATTTACGGTATATGTGTTCAGTTCAGTTCTACCCGGTTCTATGATATAACTGTGTGCATTGGACAAAAATAAGCCTTCCATTTTTTAATTCCTAGCGATGCGGTTAAATCACCAGTGTGACGCAAAAAATTGGTAAAAGTTAATTTTTTATGGATTGATTTTAACCTTGAAAGTCTTATGACTACAAGCCTTCATACAAATTCAATATTTACAATAATAATCTGTAATTTTATAAAAATTAGCGAAAACTAGGATTAATTTCTGCAAACCATTCTGACACACGTTCTCGTATTTATTGAACTCATTATTATATAATGCTCAAATCATTCAATGTTATGCAGATTGACCAATTCTGGAAGCAATGCATCAATGCAGTTTTGTGCAAATTCTCTTGGTGTCAACTACGATTCGAATGGCGTCGGTCAAAAGGGATTCGTCCTAAGATATGACGTCGGTGAGATACTTTTGGTAGTTTTGTCCGCTAAACCACCTCTCAGAGATGCTTGTGTAGATCATCACTAGCACTCACTCCTAGTTTGATGTGGATATAAAAACTTTTCGTCACGAAGATTCTTCCTTTTCTAACCAAACACTGGATATTGTATTGATATGCTTCTGATAGGATAGATACGTCGTTCCCCCGAACAGACTCTGCGCAGTTTCGGTGCAAACCTCCCCCCCCCCCAAGATATCTTTTATTTCTCTCATCCAAGTGGCTTCGGAGGGGTGATGGCAATCTTTCTAATATATTGAAAAGGAGTCGATATGGCAAATTTTGGTGACCTTGTATCGTAGAATGATCGCCAAATTAGGGATAGCCACCCCTACAGCGCGGACATATTTAACACTTTCGGCACCGATCGATCCCCGCCTCTACCATCGACACCTCGGAATTATTTGTTCGTTTGCAAAATTATGCGCTATGCATCTTGTGTTGCATTTTGAAATTGCAGGGGAAACATGCTCTAGGGGACAGAGAACCATACCAGCAAGCACCACTTGGATTTGGATAGTCACAATTGTCGCTACTGCTGTCGTCTCTGTTGGCCCACGGTCGAATCCGTCAACATAAGAAGTAGCACTGATTCATGTCAGAAATCCACTGCTTCGTTTAGACTAACGAGCATGTTGCCCAAGCATCTTCTGCTGGGAGAATTCGTACCGCTGTTTGTGACGTTGAACTACGCATTTGTTTCTTTAAGTCTGCCTGATCTTTGAATAAAATTTCATTAATAAATGGGCGAATTACACAAAATTCATAGAAGTACGCCTCCACGACGTACAGAGTGGCGGCTGCGGCTACAGCTAATTGAACTAATTTCTGTCTGACCCCGTCTTTTCTCTCTTGATCTCACGTCCCACCCTTTCCGTTTTACCATCCCTGACGCTGCTACAACGAAAACTAGCATTTTGTCGTCGGACATCACGCGCATGCTCATCTGGGCTCCAGTTCCTCTTTTTCTTCACTATGATCCAAACGCCGTCAAGTGGCAGACTTATCACACATGTCTACAGTTTCATTTTCATCGCCCTTCATTAGTTGCAGCTGGGGGCGTCGTCAAGAGGTGGCATGTTCAGTGAAGCGGACAGAATAACAAATTTTCTCCGTCCTCTGGTTACAGACAGTAACTTCTGTTAAAAGCCACTAATTAGCACATGCCAATGGGCAGTTTATGAGACGACAACTGGAAACGCTGAATGCATTCAACGAAACATAATTTTGTCTGTACTAATGGGTTGACTGAAGACGTTGGATTCATAACGCAGCAGGAGTGACGAAATTTGTCAGTGCGTCGACTAGTTTCATACGGCTCTTTCTAGCTGAAAAGGTAAGCCGTAATATAGACAAATCTGGGGCTAGCTTATGGAAGTCATCATTGATCCTAGCGCAAAGGAAGTGAGGCTGTATCAGTGATGCTAAGTTGCGGGGAGTAAGCTAATAACAAATTTTATTTTTCAAAAATGGTAAAGCGATACGGTATGCCATCCCGCTCTTCTATTCCTCCCCACTTTCCTATACTATTGATGACTGCCATGCAAAACTTTGATTATGTCGTGGAGATTTTTACTTGTTGTTGAATTCTTGGTGGTTCAGTTTCTTTATTGTTACAAAACTACATATATTAAATAGGAGAGGATTATGAGTCGGTACAGGCCTGTACAACTACATTTTTAAACAGTGCCGCAGATAGCAAGCGCGCAAGATGTATCATATTCTGTAGTCACAACATTTCGACTCAGCTCAGATTGCATGCGGGTGAATAACAAATATGAGACAGCCAGAACTTATTTGACATTATGTTCGTAGAAACCCTTATTTGGGACTGTAATCGCGAAACTTCGCGACAGATTATGTCGGCGAGTCGACAACTCGAGCTCATTAAACCGTCGAAATAACACCGTCTTGTTCTCTTTTTCTTTGCCAACTCTTCTTTACTCTTCGACTTTTTCAAAAAAGTAAGCATATCTAGTGAGAAAAGGCTCAACTTTACACTCTTAGAGTGTGAGGAGAGCGAAACGCAGCGTAGGCTACCGTAATCTAACACTTTTGCGGATCAGGAATCAATATTCTAAGTTTATGGAATACCGTGTAATTAATGTTATGCCACACTAATAACTCAAATGGTGCAGACTGCCATACAATAATTCGATAGTTTGGTACCCTGCCGTAAAGCTAGAGCTACCTCTACTACTACAGACTTAACTTTAGGTTGTGCTTAACGACACAGCAGCCTGCTGGCTCTCAAGTGGAAGAATAATTTATGCACTGTGAAGTGACTTGTGCACATTTATAAACTTTGATCTTTATTTTAAAACGTCTTCATCAGCGGTCGCAAAAAACGAATTTAGGGCTTTAAATAATGCCGAAAACTATAAGCGTTCAATTCAAAAAGTTTGTTGGCGATCTTGAGATTGTTAAAAAAAATTGGACTCGTTCATTTCTTATCAGACGAATAGCAAAAGGGATGCTATGGACGGCGATTTATGTAACTTTCGGCATTCTGACTTACAATCAAACAATCGACCTTTTCCGTCAGTACCAAGACAACCCCATTACATACACTATGTACTCTGCGCTTAACCTGAAGAAAACGCCGGTAAGTGAGACATAAATTGATAGAGTACCGCTTTTAAGTGTCCAGTAATATTCATTTTGTGTCTGCTTGCAAATGAATAATCGAAATAAATGGAAATAAAGACATTTTGAAATCGTATTTTTTGAAATTCTTGCGAGCCAGCTAGTCTTGCAATCACTCATTATCATCCACCTGTTATTTTCGATCATGTATTGCACCGAATCTTGTTCCTTTCAGATACCAAACACGACAATTTGCATTTATGCGGATATGTTTCCTAAAATTTTCGGCCCTTTAACTAATCAATCAGATTTTTCGGCAGCTTGGACAAGTTACTTTGAGAGAAATATATCTGACGACGGAAAGTTTCGATTCGACAAAGATTACTATTATGATCCTGAAATCTATCATTCTCTGCTCAATTACCTTTCGATGATGTATGAGGCAGAAGTTTTGAACGGTCACGGCGTGACGAAAATCCTTAATTTTAGCAAACAACAGGGCGATGACTGGGATGCAATAAGAAACATTTTAATTCCGAAAATTTCCGAATTCAACATCTCATTTCAAGAATTGACAAGCATGCTGAATAGCCTCTACTCGTGCAGTATCTTTGAGATACGTCCAAACGCTGGTGGTACTTTTAACGCTTCTAACTCCATTTGTCCATCCAGCAAAATGATTTCTTACATCAGTGAAGGAAAAATTTGCTTTAAGTTGAATGGATTTGAAAACAATATTGAATATGAATCCATGCAACAAATTAGAATTATTCCTTGGAATTATCATATGTATCCGAATAGAACTTTGTCTATTGAGTTTGATTCGGGTGACGACGGGAAAGCGATGCCGCGTGGCAATGTAACGAATGGATATTACATTTTCAGTGGATCTAATCCCCTTTCTTTTACCTACAGCATAACGGCCGTTTATCATAAACTTCCCTATTATAAAGGAGAGCGTAGATGTTCGCCAGGGACAACTCGAAAGGAATGTGAAAATACTTGTCGGATTGAGTGGATCATAAAACATTGCAACTGCTCGCCGCTTACTTTTAAAACAGGTAGGGCTGTGATGGGAACGGGCCTTTTTGGAGCTTCCAAAATTGAGACAACGCCAAATTTCATGCATGATGACTTGAAGTCGGGGCAAACCAATTGTGGGCGACAAGTATGCAGAAGCCAAATTATGAATATCTGATTGATTCTTTATCTTATATAAGACAACACATCATTCGCGTAATGAACGGATAAAAATACGAAATCGGATCAGTTCGCAAAGCTAAACGAGTGTTATTCTGACAAAGTACTTGACACCTGTAGATTTAAAATAATCATTCCTATTCAGAAAAACAGGGCACAGTTTTTATGCATATATTTTATAGCATTAGAGGAGACGTTAAAGCTTTTTGTGTTAATTCTTTGAGGGCATAACATTTGTCCAGAACCGAGAACAGCAGAAGTGGCATAAAACTATAGTTCATCAAATATAATTGCAGTTGCTGCTTCGGCGTTGAGCAGCTGTACAGCTTTAATATACGAAACATGCCTACAATCTTACGTCAATAATACAATCGATTTATGCACAAATCAATGTGTTCCTTCATGTGAACAATGGCATTTCAAATACGAAGAGAAGACTTCATTAGGTCAATCCATAAAATTACGTACCAAGAGCTTCAACTACATAATTATCGAAGAAACCTTAAAATGGAACTTCGAAGACTTCATTGGTGCTCTGGGAGGCGCAATCGGAATTTTTCTCGGACTTGATTTCATTGTGATCATTGAATTCGTCTTTCATCCAGTTGTTCTAATGATTAGGAAATTTTTAAAGAGGAAATTCAGCAGCAGCAACAACAATGAAGGAACTGCTACTGACGAATTCGTTGCTATAGGGCATACCTACGTTGGCCTTATTTTTAAAAAAATTTCAGGTTATGCATCGAGCACTAGTCGACCGTTGGTGGCACTTTGGATATTTGAGCAGCTGTTTTGGGGAATTTTGTACACTGCTGGTAGTGTGGTAACGGCCAAATGTTGCTATGACTTGCTCGTGCGGTACTTGAACAATGAACCCGTTTATAGTCCAACGCTGATGATTAATAACTCAATATCGCTGCCTTCGGCAGTAATGTGCATTCCTTTAGATCCTATAAATGCAAGTAAATACTATCAGACTGGAGACGAAACAATGGTGCATTCAGATGCGCTGAGAAAATATTTCGATTTGTCAAATATGAATAAGGAAATTTTTCTGGAACATTCTGGAAATGGAGGACGCTGGTCTCCGTCCCTGATTATGGTTGCAATTCTGTATTTAAGAATTCTTTCACATTCGGAATCTTATGGTAATTTAATATCACAATCGTTTATCTTTTACTTTTTTTAGTCTTCTTTCAGATGAGGATCTGTTTGATAACTTTGGTTCTACATACCCGCTCAACTTTGACTTAAATTACGACACACAAATCACAGACTTCATTTGTAAGTTCACTGACATATTTCACTTGCTTGCTTAATGATTTGCAGATAAACAGCGGCTAATGCATGAACTAACGCAATATTTTGCCCAGCATTTTCAACCAATACACTGTTGCAATTTTAGTTTAGCTTTTTTAGGTTTTTTAGTAGAGTTCTTCCTGAAAGAGTGTATTTGAGCGTAGTTTTTGTTGAAAGTTTTCATGTTATAAAATGGAATAGTGTCCGCGATAAAGTATTTTGAATTCATCGCTATCATTCTAGAACCTACTCAGTTGATCAGACAGGCCGAGATTGATGGAGATGAGTCCGTCTTGTGTAGACCAGTGTTATTGCACTTGATGCAGAAACTTCAGATACTGGGACAGTAATTGACTAAAAATAGCGCCATTTCCCAAGCGCGTCGCTTGCTACCGATGACAGCGTTAACATAAAATTAAATTTTGTCATACTGAATAAATCTACTTTTAAAAGATCGACCTCAAGGTTTACTCTTAATCGAACCTGTGAAATAAAATAACAACTATTTTAGTGTAATTTTCGAATTCTAGAGTAAAATAATGATCCATAAATAATAATAAGATATAATAATATAAAAACTGAACGTCATGTATAAAGAAAATGTGCAATATAATAATGCAAAAAGCAATAATATAAAGCTTCCATCACTTTAAATTATCTGTTTTGTGATCGAAAAGGTCGCTCCCACTTCAGTGATTGAGTGAATTATTTTATTAGACCAAGGCAATTCAACAATTTGATTACAGTCTCAAAAAGTGAACTGAATTTCAGGGAACTATAACTCCGAACTCGAAAGAAACGATGTCAATATATCGCTCGGCGAAATTTTTCTGCCGATGATTTCAAAGTGGAATGTGTCTGCAGAAGAATTACGTCAAAAGCTATTCTACGAACTTGATCAGTTTATTGGTTTGAAAATAACTTTTTATACAGAAAAAAACTTGAATTCCACTAATGTCAAATCGTATTTTTATGCGCTTAATTGGGGAGTATTGTGCTACAAACTGCGCCTTGACAGGCTGAGCTTTTTCTCAGCCAACGATTTTGTAGAAATATTAGTGAGCCTCTCTTCGTATCCGAGTTTTTACTCTTACAAGGTCCCAGCGCTACTGGATTTTTCCGACTGGCTGTACGATAGGAATGAAGCTGTTGCACAATATCATGGTTACGCCCCTGACGAACTTACTGGC
>NIUQ01005262.1:0-11232 GCA_002796945.1 Plectus sambesii
CGTTTTCAGTAAAACGGTTTTTTTTGCCGGCCGTTTTCAGTAGCAATTTTTTTGCCGGCCGATTTCATTAACTATGACGGCCGTTTTAATATTTGTCCAAACATTCAACTACAATAAGATTTATTACAGTATAGATATTTGCACCATTAGTAGAGATACTAGGCTTGATGAATGAAGCCTCTCGAAACGAGCGTTTATGCAACAATCTAACAGATGGCCAAGAAATATTTCTGTCAAGTTTGTTTGACGTGAGGATAAATCGAGCGATCTACCCGTCACACCACAGTACAATTCCTAGCTGAGTATCAACGCTAAATAAGATATCAGTGACGGGTAGATCACTCGATTTATCCTCACGTGTTTGTTTGAGCTTCGTGATAATTGGATCGTGATGTATATCGTGTGCAAAAAATTATCGTTAGACTTTAAGACAATCTAAAAGTTTATTTCTCTCTAAACATTAATGGCAAGTTTACATTTTCCTTCGTTTTTCTTCAAATCCTAACCGCAGCTATGGGTCGTAAATTACGGCGCCGCATAGAAAATTGTTGGTTTTCTTTATGATACTGTCACAGTTTCGTTTAGTTTCTGCAGTTTTAAATATGGCGGCATTTTGCATCATCTTTAGTTTTAGAACGAAACCCTTGAATCAAGGCGGCACAGGCGCGCCGCAAATAAGCAACGAAAATTACTTACTGAGCTTCTCAAGAAAATAGCTGCAAGAACTGTGCTATTCATGTTTATCAAGATTAAAATTTCTTTTTCTGTTTTATCGCATTTATTTTCTAACTGTTGCAATATATCTGCAATAATTTCTTGTATTTTATTTCGCTGTTAGATGCATTTCTCATTGACTCCTCCATTGTCTTTTTACCTTCATAACCATTTCTTTAGATTCAGCCATGGCTCCATATGCGACGAGATCAAAGGCAAAATCACAAATCACTGCGAAAACGGGCAACGATGCGTCAAACAAGAAATTATCATCGTCATCTGTACCAAGTCGCTATAAATTAATGAACTTGGCAAGTGTAGCAAGCGGTTCAAAGAAGGTCGAAAATCCATTACCGATGAAAGTGGCTGGAAGGAAAATATGTGCTTCGTCTCCATTGGATTTTTCAAATTCAAAAGCCCGTAATGGGAAGGACGTGATCGCCTGCAAACACTGTCCGTTGAGAGTTCGACGAAAAGGTTGGGATTAGCTATTCCAGAGGCATATTTATTATATTAATATCGTTGAAAACGATTTTTAAAAGCAATATATTAAATTTTCTCGTTACTTGCTGCGGTGATATGTACGATTTTAATTTTAATGACACTGTCCAAATCAAACTGGATATTATCAGTTTGAAGAGAACATTTTCCATGTCAAATATGTACTAAAAGTGACCGCTGAGATATGGAAAAGGTCCTCTTAGTTTGAAAAATGCCCTATTTGATATAAAAGTAGACTTATTTTAGTGGCAATGGTGCAGTAACCAAATTTGACTGTTTGACGTTTGCAGAAATTATTTTTAAATTGTCTGGCGCGTGCTCCGTAATTATTACGGTCCGCGCTCCGTTTTACATGGCGTTTTACGTTTGCGAGCAATTCTAAAAGGCTCAGAATGTCAGAATAAATTGCGTGACGTAGATCACGTGAGCAAAAAATTCTGGATATTCCATACAGGTCCTTATATAAGTACATTTATACAGCATTATTAAAATTAAAACACCAGTCGATCCACTGAAATTATCAGGCTGTCTGTAATTACTTATAAATATCTTCATTCTAGTAAAACACTGCAGCCTGATATCCCAGTGCATACATGTTGTCAAGGCATAATCCATACAAAAATAATTGCAGGCTTGACTGCCGACAATGTGTGCGAGCACATTATCGCACATCACCAAGCATTTGCGAAGCATAAATTCAGAGTTCAATGCTTGTTCTGCTTGTCCTTCCTTGAGCAGAGCTATACTCGCCAAGGCCTGCTCAATCATTTGCAACGTTTTCACTTTGACAAACTGCGTGCGGTGGGCAGCGATCAGATGGAACGTCTCGGCTTCTTCAAGAAGTTTTTTGATGTCATCAAAGCCTCTGAGGTATCGTCGCAATTTCTTTATCGATAGTAGAAAAATGAAGTGATAGTCCCGTAGCAATAAATATTAATTGTGTGAACACTGCAGCAGCCAACGTGCTCGGTTTAATTTTTGGTACTAATCTTGCTACGATGCTTCCTTTAGCTCTTTTTTACTGATTAAGGATTTGGTTACAGTGGAATTCGTTTATAATGGTACATGGGGGACCGGCCAGAATTACCCTAGAAGCGAAATACCGGTATTTCGCTTATACCAGTAATTTTTTCGGTCTCAGTGCGTGTCTTATCAAATCATAAAATTCGCTTGTAATGGTAAGTTTGGCCACTCTTTCAAGTAAAGATGTAAATGCATTGCAGTGGAGAATGATTAGGAGAGGGGCGCATGTTATTTGACTGCATCAGCTTTGAGCATGGTTATTGATTCAGATGTCACAAAAGGCGTCAACAATGACAGCGATGGATCCTACCGTCGTATTCGCCGCGCCAAACCGTCTGAATTCCACCGTAATCGATAAAAAGCTTTATTCATTGATCATGAAAAGCAGCGCCGGCCGTGCAGTCACTGAAGTTGTTGAGGAAGTGCGAAAAGTTGCGAAGATCAAAAAGGACGACATTTTTTCGTTAAGAAAGTGGCAGAAAACGAAGATTTCACTGTTGAATACATTTGAGGAAAAGACGAAGAAGATCATTGAGCGCGAGCTTGAGATTCAACGTAAGGCTACGTCTGTTGATGAAGATAGAGAAAAATCGACT
Source organism: Plectus sambesii (assembly GCA_002796945.1). Classification (NCBI taxonomy): domain Eukaryota; kingdom Metazoa; phylum Nematoda; class Chromadorea; order Plectida; family Plectidae; genus Plectus; species Plectus sambesii. Next base: position 2,835 of record NIUQ01005262.1, read on the forward strand.
TCGTCATCGTCCCTCGTGATCGGTCGTCCTTTGCGGCAGAAGATCGTTTTAAGACCGATTGCCAAAACGTCGGCGCCATTCAAGCGTTTCACCACGACGATCAAAGTATGAATTTCATGCGGATGTGGGATGATTTCTCTGTTCCTCTGAGGAAGTTTGATCAAAACGGAAATTAACACCGCTCCTGAGCAGTAGATCATATTGTAAAAGTGCGTTCATGGCTTTTAGTTTGCCTAAATTCCAACAATGAATTTCTTTTGGGAAGCTTATTACACATTGTGACCTGAATTTAGGGGAGAGAGGTTAGTAATACCACCCTTGAGACAGCAAGATTTTGGCAGTGGTTCTACTTTATCATACCCTAAGTTGGATGGGACCTTGATTGAATGTTTGCGTATATGATTATATTGGCATAATTTGTCATTCCAGGATGAGTCAATCATATCTCCTGGCCAAGAATCACACGCGAATCCCTTATCGATGCCATTAACTAACGATGACCGCTTGCTGTGTGCCGCCTGCGGCGAATTCTTTGTTCGTTCCAAGTCGGCCTTTTGCGATCATTTGGTAAGTTCCATGTGTCAGTAATATGAAATACAGTATCTAACATCATATTTTGTCAGTTTTTTATTCAATCTCGTCATCTATGTATTCAGTTAGAACGCTATGTTGGTTAAGCTCTAAACGAGATTGACTTTTAGTCCTTAAATCTTGATATTTAAAAAAAAATAATTGACCGCTTAAATAAGCAAGATTACAGTAAGTTCGTCGAAACGTAAGGCGCAGAAGAACGCTTTGATTTCAGAAAAACATCGAAGCTTCGGATGAAATGAACTTAGCTTAGATATTGTTTGCTGCAATTAATAGAACGAAACAGAGCAATATTTCGAGAGTACCGATTATTTTTGCAATTTACATCGTACGCAATTACCGCGTTATGATGCGATTTGAATGATTTAGGTCATTCACCTCTCCGGCTTGCGTTCAAATGATTTGAGCGACTTAAGAATGATAGAGAAGTTTAACTGCGCCTTTTGTCCATCATCAATCATTTTCTACGGTTGCGGGCACTTGCTGAGTCACGCTCTCCAAAACCATAGCGAGCATTCGCTATCATCAGTGGCTCCCACGTGAGTAATACTTCATTTCAGTCTTGCATTGTTTTTTCATTGCAGTAGAATGCGTTTATATTGGTATTTGGGGGATCGGCCAAAATTGCAGATTTACGCGAAATACCGTTGTAAAGCAAGTCTTCAATGCTACAAAATTCTTAATTAACCAGTCTCTCAGATATGGTTGACGCTGAATTGGCTCAATTTCTTTGTCCATAGCTAAGCGCCAGAGGGAATACCATGGCAATCACCCTTTTCAAATTAACACTTTGCGTTATTTGATGTTAATGCTTTTCTTATGAAATTTTCTCTAATGGCTAGCCTTCAATAGCATTTTATTCAATTTTCAGGTCAACAATCGCAGATCACCTGAAAACAATACTCGTCACCACTTTGAAAGCGATTGGAAATGAAGCATTTTCCGCCGCGCTGTTCGCAGCGTGGACCACCGATTTGGATGCGGCCAGTTCATCACATTTGACCCCTCGCTCAGTTTGTGGCATGAATTCGGCGTCGCCATCGGGGACAGGAAACTCATCTGGCGCCGAAAAGTCTTTCGTTCACGCATTAGATCTCATGAACCATCGCTCTGTGGAGTGTTCTCAGATGTTGGAAGCCAAAGAGCTCGCCAAAGAAGAAGCTGAAGTCAAAGACCAAAAGCCGATCAGATTCTCAAATGTTGATATTTCTGAAATTGATACTTATTGCGGTCGAATGGACGAAAAGCCGAGATTCACTTGAAATGTTACAAACTTTGCTTATTGACATTCAATAAAGTGCGATGCTCGTTTCCGCTGTTTTTAATGGCTGTGTCACTTTGTAAGCTAACTTTCGAGTATATTATATAAAGTGGGTAACGACCAGAGAACTGAAATGGTTTGTTACCAAAAGAGTAAAGTTAATGCACTGCCAGGTCAAGTGGGAAGCGTGTAAAACAGTGTTGAGGGAGCCGGAAAATACGCACACCGCTAGAGAGTTCTAATTCACATGCTTGGCCGAGTCGAAAATTTTCTAAATAGTTAATATGAGTGTAAATTCAGTAACCGCTCTGCTTCATCGTTCAGATAAGAAAATCTGAACATAGCACGGAATGCGTTGCTGCATTTGTATTAAAAAGGAACTCAAAAGAAATTACAATGTGGATTCTGCCCTTATGATGTCACAGATGCCATGATATCATTATTTAGTGTGATTTAAGTGATTCACTCTGTCTTAATCATAAAAGATAGTTGTTAGTCATCGCTTATACAATTCAAATGATACGACACACCCATGACAGTATCACCCGACCATGCATGAGCATGAGTTCTGCTCAGATAAGGTTAGCCAGCAAATTTAGTAAGACTGCGTATGATCAACAATGAGATGGATGCAATGTTGACACAAGCAGTTATTTACTTTGTGATAGATGACTCTCTAACGCGCAACACATCATGTGTTGAAATTGTATAAAGTCGAATGCACTTGGGCACATATCAACACTCACCTAAGTTTACTGAACGCTGCTCGACGTATCCACCATGATTCGCCTTCTTGTTCTCCTCGTCGCTTGTTCATCTGTAGCATGGGCCGAACGTAAGAAATAAAGTTTCTATAATAGCATGCTCAAATTCCCTTCGTTGAATTTTTAGAGAATTGCCACACCTGCACTAGCGCGACAAGTCTGGATATTCTAAATGGATGGAACTGGGGGCCACAATTGAACAGTAATCCACCAAACATAAACTTTAAGCAAACTAATTGCGATCTTGCTCCGCTGGTGGCTAGCGGTTCCGCTGAGTGCGCCACATTGTGCTTCAAATGGCAATATAATTACACCGACGCCACAGGAAGTAAGTCGGGATCACTAGTGTAACACTAACATTTCCCTTTATTTAGAAGCTGCGTATGAAACCATTCGAGGATGCGCAAGTGATATACCTAATTTATATATTCCGAGCTCAGATAACTGCACTTCTTACTTTCAACCTTCACCTGGCGGACAGGGCAATCCCGGTGGTATCAACGCAGGCCCTGGAAAATATTCAATGTGTTACTGTACTGGTGATTTCTGCAATCCGGCGTCAAAGATGACTGCATTTAGTCTTGGAGCTTCGCTTTTCATTGCTCTCTTTATCATATTCTATCAAAACTGAAGTTATACTGACAAACAATGAGCAGGTTGCATGACGCCGTACTTTAGCAACCCATACAGTACTGCATAGCATTGTAATAGTATGTGTGTTGTTGAATAAAGGTTTATCTTAAAAAGTGGTTGCATAAAAACCTTTTCTATTTTGCGTGTCTCGTACTTCATTAATTTGTTCTGTATTCTACAATTTGTCAGCAAGATTTACTCGAGAACGAGACATGTATAATTTGAGCAAATGTTGGCTGAAGCGACAGCAGGAAACAGCCCCAGCATAGGGGGAAGAAACTGTCACGCGCAGCTTGGCTATCTCATGTTGATGAATCAGTGTTCATAAACTGACGATCAGTATAATTGCTCAGGTAGGCTTCAGTTGTTGATCCACACCTTCAAACTAAAATCGAAATTCGCGAAAAACAGGCGAAAAACTTAGAGAAGTATGGAAACCTGCGTTCTTCAGCATTTAAATGCATCTCTTAACGACTTCTGCAAGTAGAGGTGTAAAAATTCCGATGAAGATAATTCTAAATCATGCGGGTAGGATTCTCTTTATAAAAATTGTGGTACATTATTATTCTTTAAGCACACGAAGTATAGCGACACCAGTTCTTATAAAAGGTGTGTAAGACAAAGATGGATTTTACTGACAATCACTGTTGTAGGGCGTTTTACAATGAACACTGTTCACATCTCCTTATAAATTATAATTCATACCGAAAATTGAAACTTGAAGTTAAATGAGTAGGATGTGGAATCGAAATCGTATGAAAGGAAATTTGAAGTTGGGAAATGGAGTATTATTTTGAAGAATCTCATATTATTGAATGTGAATCACCCCAATTATTACTTCGTTTTGATTTTGAATCTTTACACGTCTTTCGCCAAAACTGGCCAGAAGGGGAGAAATGCATCGCAAATATTAGCTTGGAAGAGATTGTTCTACTAAAACCGTTATGATTGTAAGTTCGTTAGATTCAAAAGAAACTGATATGCAGAAAATAAAAAACCTACAAACAGGAACTTAAGTAAAATAATTGCTTCGCCATGATATGTTTTGAGATCAATTTCAACTCAGTGCTCAGCGTGGATGCTGGAAACTTCTTCCATTGTTTTCAAGCAAATATTTTACCATCTTTGTTGTCCAAGTTGCTTCTGGTTACCTAGTAGCCAGAGTCATGTAGCTTCTTTTCATATTGCGTGCCTGCGTCATTAGCGTAGCTGCATCTACTGAAATACTAATGCATGGCTGCCTCCTTTCTGTTTGAATAGTCATATTCTGTGTTGTCGCTGCCCGAACAAAGTTTTCGTCTTCACTTGGTATCGACTTCGCCTACTCACGTACCGTAAGTCCTTGCATGTTTTCGCTCAACATCAAACAAAATTAAAAAGATCTCTTAAAATTTTCAAAATTATTCAGTCACAGTGTCGATTAAAGCTGGGCCGTATTTTATAACAATAAATGAATATAACGTGCAAAAGCTTTTGAAAAGTGACATTCAGTATATATGGCTTTTGTTTATGCTGTTTTTTTCTAGCATGCTAATATGAAATTATCATTATTGTTTACAATTTTTATTCTCTTTATAATTCAACATTCTTAAGCCAGAACATACGCCTCTATTTTTTATCTTACTTTATGACCAATTATAATTATTATTTTCCAACTTCATGTGTTAAAGATACATCATTTTGAGAAGCAAGCAAGTATATTATAAAAGAGAGCGTAGATTGCGCAGCTTTTTGCGAGAGAGTAAAGTTTGAAATTTCAGCATCAACTCAGCAATGAAATCAAAAGAAAAAACTTCGATTTTGCACGAGTGGGCCGACACCACGACTGCTCATGGATTCCACGATTTTTTCAAAGCAAAATCAGTTGTTGCCAAGCTTATTTGGTTTTTTCTTATCACCGTTTCGTTAACACTGATGACTTATCAGCTATTTCGCTTAATTAGTGAATATAATCGCAAGCTCTGGTCAACTACAATCGAGGAAATTTCTGCAGGTATAGTCTGCATTTTCTATATAAATACTTGTTTCATTTAGCCATTCTAAGTTAGCCATGATTGCTGGCATCACAAAGGGTGAAGATACACCTATATTCGAACTATATTTCGTAGCTCTGTTAAACTTGTGTAGACATAGTTCAGGTAGAAAGAGTTTAAATCAATTATTTTAGCCAATATAGAGCCAATGATTGATTATCCTTTTAGTCTTAGTAGACTTGCAATTGTGTTTGATATTATTGACAGTCGACAAATGCGATTATATGGCATTATTTATACGTAAGCAAAAATTTCACGATCAAGTGGTTGATTTATGCCCTTCTCCATCGAAGCTGCATTTTGTATGCTTCGTCGATTTATTCTTTAGAGTTGTCGTTTCATGCTATTCGTAAAGGAAGCATAACTAGGAATCATATCAGGAAAACAGAAACTACGATCATTTAACAAAGAAAATTTAATTAACTCCTAACATTTTGGATCGCATCACCACTGTTCACATCCATGTATTCAAAAACACAGTTACACCGTATCTTATAAAGCTAATCTTGTGGCGACATTCAGCTTTTACTATCAGAAGATATCTAAGAAGGACGCGGGGGCAATCCGCATATTGAATTAATGGTGAGAATTTCGCGAAATGAGCACAAAATCAGTCCATAAGACATTTCCACACAGACAGTGACAGCTTTAATAGTTTTAATTTCCCTCATTTTTACTAATTAAACATGCGAATCCCTTGTGACTTATTGCCCGATGGAACACGCCACTAAACATAACTGATTACGGTAATATGTAAAATCATTTCAGATAGCCTTCCATTGCCTTCACTCGTGGTGTGCAATGTCAATCGCATTAAGAAGTCAAGAGCTGAACAGTATGGTCTGACGGATGACTTGCTTCATTACATATTTATGCACATGGATACCCAATATCAAGTTAAAAGTTATGACCTATCCGCTGAAGCAGCATTTATTGAATGGCGAACGGCCTACAACTTTTCCTACATGGATATATTCGATAAACTCGCGCACAGCTTCCAAGATATCTTCATCTCAAGTGGTATTATTGATAAAGTCTTTGTGAAACAGCCGATTGATACGCTGGACTATGGAAGGTGTCAATGCTATGACGCGAATAGGTCATCCACGGTAGTCGGTAAGATTTTTATGATTTTAACATTGGTAAGACGCATGATAGGTGGATACTGCGATCAGTTGTATGGTAAATAGTACAAGGGGTCTAACGCTACCACTGATTTTGCATATGAAGCGAAAATGATACGTAAGCTGCCAGCTGCAAATACGAAAAATGTGAATGTGTAATGCGGAGTGATTGTGATTCATGATGCGTTTGGAACCTGAACATTTTTCATTTAACAGATAGGTATTAAGCTTGATTCCATAACTGATCGTCGCAATAGTGCTGCGAAACGCCCTTGAACACATTTCTACAGTTTCGAATTAACTTAGACATGCATGATTCACAGTATACCGAAAGTCTGCAGGTACGAAAGGCGGGCTGACACTCGTGCTAGACACGCAAGGATATGAGTACCTGCCTCTCTTCTACGACAATCATCTCTATGAAGGAGTAGCTGTTAAAATGGCATACAACTGCCGGGTCGAGGTTGGTCAGTGGATAATTCTTCAGCCAGCTACGCGCGTTTCGCTTGGAATGCAACTGTATGAGAAGACTCTCCGAGAAAGCGAACGCTCTCCTTACAATCCATTTTCTTACTTGGCGTCAGAGGTATTTACTTGCAATATTCGCTACCTCATGCAACGCGTAATAGATAGTATTGTCTTTTTATAATAGTACTTTTATAGCTCTCCGATCAGAGCTGGAACTCGTACCTTGCTGAAAAAGGCACATAATAACAGCTGATTGTAGCTCCTGAATTATAAACAACAATAATCCGTAAAAAATGCAGCTCAAATGAATTTGATTTCGGTTAAAGAAGCTATCCTATAAACTCACTTCTGATGTAGAATACTGTTTGCAAAGTGAAGATCATTATAAAAGTAATGGTTAACAGAACTTTATACACCTTTTCCTGTGCCTTGATGTATGTGGCTTTAATGATCCTGCAACGGTTATGTTGTACTGTCGTTCTGGCTGCTTCAAAAATACCGTATCTATTTTTCAGCCGCCATGCGAACGAGATCCGAAATTAATGTTCTCGGATAACGCGCTAGGCCGGTATACAGTAGAGAATTGCATGAAAGAGTGCGAATGGCTACGAGCGGTACGGCAGTGCAACTGCATTCCATATATGAAAAACGAGCAATATCGAACTTGTGAGGTGGATGAATTGCGCAAGTGTCAAGGCGATAATGTGTCTTTGCAATTCTTTGATCAATACAATGGCAGGCAAGTGTTGTTTTTCAAGTTTCATCTGTCTCTTTGTCTGCCGATATATTATCAGTAGGCTGAAATGCGGGATAAAAGAAAAAGGGCGTCGAGAATCTGTTTTATTCGCTTGAACTTACGTTTTATCTAAACTTGTTTAATTGAACATTCAGTTTGGACATTAATCTTACAGACACGAATGTAGGCGTCATTTTATAATAGCAACTTCTTGTGAAAATGGTATTACTGCTCTTTAGAATCATACTTTTTCAGCATTTCTACTGAAATACTCTCTGAGATTGATAGTTGTCGGTCAACTTGTAAGAAGCCATGCTTTGACAAGTATGTCGATGTACAAATAAGTATGACACGGGCACCTAGTCAAGCTCAAGTGGATACTGGTCACCTGATCCGGTTAGTTATGGCTTATACAGGAAGATATGCGCGTATCGAGGATCTAACCATGCTGGACGTTTACTTCAACTCACTTTCTGTCAAGGTAGACACAATTTGAAGCTTTATCTGTTATTGCAAGAACACATACAACCAAGAATGTGCAACTCCGCGCCGTTGAAAAATTGGCAAAGTTTAGATAGAAAATAAATAATGTTTTTGCATTTTTTTTTGCATGATTTCTATATGAGAAGAAAGAGGAATTTTCGCTCTACAATTGTGTGTTTTTGTCTTCGGAAATAGTCAAGTCGTTGGCGAACACGAGCTCCTTGAAAAACACGCGTTCGACGGTTTTTTGTTCGCCGCGGGGACAGCCTTGCCCCGCCTTCCAAAAAACATGGCAAATATTTGCC
>NIUQ01005263.1:0-11238 GCA_002796945.1 Plectus sambesii
TGTCCCCTTACTTCAGCGCCAAAAGTGGACCCCGACGACTCATCACTCCCGGACAGTTCGCCGATGTCGTTGGGATCAAACGCGGCTCTGCTGGTCAGTGGATGAATTGAATGTTTTGAGTTGTTCGGATTGGTGTATTAGCTGGAGATAATAGGGCGGTTTCTGTACACGATATGAAATTGATAAAATGAAAATTCAGGCTGAGGATATAAGAACGCTCCCCCTAAGAGGCAAATAATCCCTCATTATCCAGTGCTTATTTTTAAAGAGCTCGCCGATATACAGCGAGAATTCGCTTGCATTCCTCCTCAGTGTCCAAATGTCAAAGTGAGAAGGCCATTTTGGAAGAATTATACTCCTGCAGTTTTTAATCTTTTTTGATGCTTTCAACCGTGAGACGCTTTAAATGTTCATAATGGATTTAGGTAGCGCAAGCGATCACCACCATACTCCGAAGAAGTCGAATGATGCAGCTAGGAGAGCGGGGTTGGAGAAAGAGAGCGAGGAGTCGGAAGGCGATGACGACGAGGACGACGACGAAGAGAAAGCGCCACCGCGCCTCAAACGCGTCCGCACTCCCAAACTGCCCCACTCCCCGCCTAATCTAGTCAGGAAACGACAAAAGCTTTCCAAGTCGCTCGTCAAACGTGCGATTCAGAAGGTATCTTTACTCTTATACGAGTTTTTAATTCATGCCTAACTCTTTTTTTGAAATTTCGACTGTCGCGAACGATCTTGTGTCCTTAATTAGTTAGTCAATATGCAACAGGTTTAATTACTTTAGTCGAAATTTCTCAATGAATAACAAGATTCCTTAGATTAAATAAGGCAAACTGCGTCAAAAGTCGATAGCGCTTCTTTCTGTCAATTTGCCGACATAAAATCAATAAAATAATCCTTATTCTCGGTGATAAAAGGTGTTTTCGCACTGAAAAGTGAGCTTATCATTGCCGATTAATAATAGCGCTTCTTTCTATCAACGTACGGCCCCATGAATGTCTTGAAATTTCAGACAACCCCGAGGAGTCGGCGCTCAGCGCAGGCGGCGCCTCCGCCTTCGCCGCCGATTCCGCCGCTGGAGGCGATGAGCCGGGCGGATGTGACCACGACTTACGTTCGCCCCGTCTCCCGCAATCTGCCGCGCGAGGAGATACTCAAGTTGACAGAGGAGGACAAGCAGATGTACGAGGACGCCAAACGCCGCGCTGAAAAGGTAAAATATTTGAAATACTGTGGGATTCAATAATAGCGGTTTTGGTTATACCGGGCAAGATTGTCGGTCCTAAAGTGTATCATTCCATAAAAATAAGTTTGTTTATGCCCGTAATTTTGATCGGTCCCTCAAATACCGGTATAAACGACTTTCACTGTATTGGATTGGCAGGAAATTTTTGCGCCTTTTGAATACTATCTTATGCTAAAAAAACGCGAAAATATCAGGTTAAACTAATTTTTCGATTATTTCGCAAAAAGTAAGAATTATTGTCCATACGTCTCGAACTAAGCAGAGCATTGGCATTGTTCCAAAATTAACAATTGTTGCAGGTAATGGCGAAGAGAGTAGATCCCGCGGTGTCTCGCTGTCCGTCGACGATCCGTTTCGGCCGGTTCGAGATGGAGACGTGGTATTCGGCGCCGTATCCCCAGGAGTACGCCGGTCTACCCGTGCTCTACATATGCGAGTTCTGCCTCAAATATGTCAAGAGTACCGACATGCTTAAGAAGCACATTGTAAGTTAACCGCTCTCTCTCTTTCACCCAGGTGTCTTTGTTGTTTACGCTCACAGATTCTGGTCGCTTCCTTTTTCTTCTGCTACTTGTCGAAATATCATTCCTTCCAGAAGCAAATTGTTTGATTATGTTGTGCAGTAGGAAGCAATCTAATATGCTCAATTTCGGACTACCGCATTTTTTCGTCGGTATTTTTGCTGGATATTTTGATCAGTAAGAACAGAAGTGCTATAAACGAGTCCTACCATGTTCATAGTCTTCGTTCTAAGAAACAACAAGCTCTGGCTGTTTCAGGACAAGTGCATTTGGCGCCACCCACCGGCATCGGAAATCTACCGAAAGGGGGACGTGTCGGTGTTCGAAGTGGATGGGAATGTCTCACGCATTTACTGCCAGAATCTCTGTCTACTCGCCAAACTCTTTCTCGACCACAAAACGCTCTACTACGACGTCGAGCCATTCCTCTTCTATGTCGTCACGAAGAACGACCAGGACGGCTTCCATTTCGTTGGATACTTTTCGAAAGTGAGTCCATTTTTATAAAAGTTTCCTGTGTGTGTATGCAAATGTGTATGTGTGCAAAACGTAGCATTCGCAATATGATATTGTACTGTTTTACAACTGGAGAGGAACGCATTGTTGATTGGTTTATGATTCAGAGAAAATTGCGCGGTTAATTTATTATTTCATGCGAACTCGATGCTAAAATCAACATTGTACCTTAATTAAATGTGTCATAGCACATATTATAGTTATATAATGGCTTCAATTGAACGAAACATAGCGGATGAGATTAGTGAATCGATGACTTTTAATTTACACATATTCTTCTTGTTTCAGGAAAAGTACAGCGCGCAGAAGTACAATCTCTCATGTATAGTGACGCTTCCGTGCTACCAAAAGCAAGGCTTCGGACGATTTCTTATTGACTTCAGTGAGTTTTTGCTTATCCCTGTTTTTGCAGGTGTATTTATACTTATTTATAAATATATCGTTATCAAAACACGTATAACCGATTGTTCATGAAGCTCTTTCAGAATGATTCTTATGCTCTGTAGAGCTATAGGACAAAAGTCAATTGGCATATTACCACGTGGGATATAGTTGACTGAAATTGTTTGCAGGCTTTTTACTATCGCGAGCGGAAGGGACACCGGGGACTCCAGAAAGACCTTTGTCGGACCTTGGCAAGATCAGCTACCGTAGCTACTGGAAGTCCGCCATCCTCGAGTACCTGCACGACTTACGCATGAACAAAAAACTCAAGGAAATGAAACGCATCAATCTGAAGAGTGCGTGTCGCTTTTTCTCGCAACTATTCCTTTTCCTCTTTCTGAAAAACTCTTTTGACACGTTTTTTATTAACCTTTTCCGCAGTTTGGTTTGGCGAAAATGTATTCTTTAATTGGAAAGTATCCTTGTTAATGTGAGAGTGATATTCATCCGTGCATTTGATTTTTTTCGAGATCTGTAGAGTATCGGAAATATGCATAGATTATCGGTATACATACCATTTTCACTCTAACAATAAGACTTAATAACAAGTCATTGATATTTCATTTCAATCTGGAAAGCGGACAGAATTTCTTTAAAGCATGTCATAATGTATGCATTGATCACGTGCATACGGGGAGCGTCGATTGCGTTGGCAACGCCAAATTACGTATTCTCCCTTGTATACGAGTACGATTGTATTGCGTTGCAGGTATTGCCAAGACTACGGGTATTTGGTCTCACGACGTGGCTGAAACGATGCAGGCGCTCGGGATGATTGGTCGCAAGGATGGCCGGTTAGTTTTTGCACTGTTTTGTTATATTTTATATTATAACTCTTTTGTATTATGATAGATTGTATCATTTACGTATTTTTTGCTCTCTCTCATTTCTTTACCTCATTTGGAGTGATTCTCGTTTAATTATGAACGAAATTTGCAGTTTTGTGCTCACGATCAACTGGAGAATGGTCGAGGATCACTGGAACAAGGTGAAAAACGACAAATACCGTATATGGATCGATTCTTCCAAGTTAAAGGTCAGCTGGAGTTGGTTGACTTGTAAAGGGAAAATAGAGGTTAAGGCAATATAGCACCATCTATTTTGATATTGCGAGGCTTTTGCAATATTTCAATCAGAAAGCTGTTTTTATAGCAATTTCACTTTGATATTGTTAGCTTGCAAACAGAGAACCATATAAATAAATATGTGCAGGCTGCAGGACGCGGTTTGCATCATTATTTGCTTATCTAGTAAAGTAAATCTGAATGAATGCTCTGCATATGTGATAATTTAGATAGCAGAATGCTGCAATTATCAATATCATTACTACCATTTTCATGAGCTAGTGATAAATGCGTTATTTCAGTGGGTGCCGACGGTGTACAGCCCGACGAAGGACTTTGGCGGTCAATCGCAGACAAATCAGACGACTCCACTGGGATCTCCAGCGTCGTTGTCGCCGATGAAATCGCCGGTGGCGAGCGCCGTCGTGGCCGATCTCTTCCGCTCTCAGCAGCAGCAGCAGCAGCGAGGCGGTCAGCAGAAGCAGTCCGTCGTTCTACCTGCCGGCGGTAGGTTCACTCGTTGGCGTCGCCTTTCTCTCCCTCTTTCTTTCCCTCAGTCTGTGCCGTAGAATATTTCTTATAAGTGTCGATTGAGTCGCACTCTTGTGGAATCGCGGCTAAATATTCTTCTGGATCACGATTAGACGATTTCACTGCGGAAATTGGCTAAGCATAAGCCACAACGATTTTTGACCTCGGTTCTACAGGACTGCCAATTAAGTGAGTCATCTGACGCTTTTGGCCTCGAACGTACTTTGGAAATTTCAAAAAGTACGACCGAGGCTTGTCCATATGATGTATTGCGCGCTTTAGCTCCCTATTCATACGTTTATTCGTTGCCCAGGCCTCGAATATACTTCGAAACCGTTGCATTATATATTGAAAAGGCATCAATATATTCAAAAACAAACGATTTTTGTAACACAAAAGAAGTAATAATGCATTCTGGGTAGTTGTATGACATTCTACGCATGTAAAGTAATATTTTGAAGTGTATTCAGCGCCTAAAATTGCATGCGCTTTATTGTTTCAGGACGCTTTATCCGTTGCTTTTTTTGTTTTTGCCCAGCGCTATCATCTTTCATATGCGATTATACAGATTGCCTTATTTTAGTGTGTATAGTTTTGTTCGCTCACAACTTTCGAATTTCCATCAAATATTGCTTGAACGTAGAGCCGGCTTCATTTTGTTTCCACAGAATAATCCTCAAGTTCTGTAGCAAAATCTCTAAGATATCACCTAATTATCAAAGATTTTAATTAGGTGTGATGATGCAAAGCGCCATACATTCGAACAACCCGAGTTTTTCCCGAAAATTGAAAGGCTCTTACATTTTCATTCGGAAGAACGAGAAATTCTTTACAATATGACTTTGGCTTCATTTCGCTGCCATAAATATAAGGGAACACAAGGGAATGTTTGTTTGTCTTGCTTGCTTGTTGATGCTGAGTGACGAATTTAATTACATCACGCGTTCTTTCTATTTGCACGACAGCTGACGGAAAAATCAGCCCACACTTATAGAGTTTTCACTCTTTCGAATGAAAATAGACCACGAACGTGTGTCAGATTCGAGAAAGTTTATGTCACTTTTTACATATATACATATTTTTCGATCATTTTGTCCATATTATTGAAATCTTTTTTTATCGAAAAGTAATCCATTTTTCAGAAATTTTCAATCTGAACTTAGTAAACCAGAATTTAAAAAATTTTATGCCGGTTCTGCTTGCGATGAAATCATAATTGCTTGAAAGATTCGAAAGTTGTGAGCAAACGGAATCGTTTGAATTTGTATGAGACGCCGTGTAGTTCCTTTCATTTTTCGCTGTAGAGTACCATACTTATTCTAATAGAAGCTGAAGGGTAGCGGGTCATCGCATAAGTAGGAACAGTCTCTAATAGATTATATGATTTCATTCAAATATATCTCCGCGGGAGAAATGAGTCTAAATTTGTAATGGTTCGGTGATCGCAAAATAACGTCAAAATTTGCTATTTTCGTCATTTTTGCGTATCTATCTCGAGAACAGCACGAAATTTTGGCGAGACTTTTTGTCAAAATTACACATGTCTAAATATCTGTGAGTGCTCGATAAATCGTCCTAAAGCTCCTATTAGAATAGTTGCAATGTTTGCGCTTGATAGTGCCATGCATTCGCGCGCCTTTTCTGTTTTTTTGGGATGGTACTCAACATTAAACAGGAGTCTGCTTTTGCACTTTAGTCTATCCTGATCTCGATGCGATTTTTCCGGAAAACTGCCTCCCCCTCGTTGTCTTTGTATAGTTTTATTTTAGTGTGGTTATATCACCGCTGCGGTTCACCGTTGCGGAAGTAAACGTACTAAAACTAAAATAAATCCAATAAGAGGCAGTATTGCGGAAAAATCTGACACTTTCTGTTTTCCTCTACGTAATTAGTGGATGAAGCGTCTCATCGGGCCAAGTACTATTAGTGAACGAAGAAGGAAGGGGCTGAACGAAATTCGTGAATGACGCAGATGCCGTCGCGTTGCTTGGCAACGGAACCGCCCTGTCGTAAGCGAATAATGGGCGATAACCCGCTGGCCAATTGTGCATCCTAATTCTTTGCCAGCTTCGTTTATTGTCAACTTTTCTGTAGTCTTCCGTCGGACCAATGTATCAAAATGTGTCAATGTTGCTGTGAAATAGAGGAAGTTCGGCAACACGAAGTGGCTAATGGTTTCGTGAAAATTCCGGTCACTTCTAGTTCTGGGCATGTGCCGTTGCTTATAAAAAATATTGTAAATAACTACGTGCAGTGTCTTTCATCATAATTCGCCATCTTTACATTCTATTTCGCTAATCTTGCATTCAGTTTCATCATCTCTGCTTTCAATTAGAGCTCTAGTTTAAGGAAAGTGAATGTATGATTGATGGATTTGAATGCAAAGATGACGAATTATGACGAAAGACGCTGTATGATGAGAGACCCGGTATTGTCCAATTAGTTGCTTAACGGTGGGGCAAAATTAGTAAAAGTGATAAAATTTGCAACTAGACTGTCATGCACAGCTGAAAATAATTTTGGTTTATGGCCACAGCTTAGTATGATACTAGTTCCTCTTTATATTTTCTCTGCAAATCCGATTTATTTCTATCGACTGTTGCACGGCCTTCCTACTCTGAAGTTCCTGTTTTGTTTTGTCAGTAATATGGCTAACTTGGGCGATAGGCCGCAGGGGGAAATGAAAATTCCTGAATGAAAGCGCGTCCGTTATTCAGCGCGGCGGCGGCGGTGGATATAAATAAGCGCTAAGCTAGTTGTATCAGCGTTACTCAGCTCTTATTAGACGAGCAATGCCTTAAATATTATCTGTCTTAACTTCCCTTTAGTTTAACTCTGTCAGATTGACTAACCCGGAACTTAGAAGCCTATTTTACCTGCAATTCTTTCCTCTACGCTTCATTTCCCGATTCTTACGTGACATCCTCTCCTCAGGCCTCCAATATACTTGAAGAATTGTCGAATATTTTGACGCAGAAACCTCGAACTACATGGATTTGCGAAAGCGTGAGCAGAGCTTGTCGTACGATTATCGAGAATGCACTGTTATTTCTTTTGCTTTAAACTATTCTTTAAATCTTTGTTTTTAACACCATAGTCTGCAACTTTTGGTCTAACTAAATAGCGTTTATTAAATATGTTTGCATGCTTTTGAATACCGATTGTCTGCCAGTAATCGCTGCTACTCGAATGTTACTTTATGTTGCGCTTGATGTGAAGCTGCAGAATTTTCTTTCCGAGCTTCCAGTTTTCTGCTTCTATGCGTTCGTTTTTTGAAGCTCAGATTTAACAATTATCATCGTCGTTATCAGCTAGAGAATATTTGTCGAACTTTTCTGTTAATGAGGCTTTATCAAGCTTCCAATTCAGCCCAAAAATTTCCAGCGGCTTAAGGATGAAGCCATTGTTAATGTTGAAATTATGCAAATGTCCTCAAAAATAAGAAATTGGGCCAATTTCGTGTTACGTGCATAGGTTAATGTCATACCCTAAATGTGGCATTAACTGAAATATGCGATATGAAATCGGCTCAATTTCATCATTGTGAAAGCGGTGTGGTGAAATATTATACTTTATCGGTTACGAAAAGTATAACTAACTGTTAGCTGTTGCCAACAAAGTACATAAGTTGTCAACACGGAAATGAGTCATGCGCACAAATTATTTAGTGTGCAATAAAAAAAATAGTTATACGCCTCGAACGAAAAGCTCTATATACTGCTGTGCGAGTTTTTAATTAGTTCACTATCACTAAAAAATTAGCGGGCAGGTCTCGTTTCGACGTGGAGGACTATATATTTAATATTGATACCTTTTTGAATATTTACCATCTATTTTGATGAAACCGAAATTAAATGTCAGGTACTCGATCTGTCCTATGATGAGAGTGCGTAAAAGAAATAAGCAACAGCAATAATTGGGGGGAAAGGGTGATTGGAAATGCGAAGTAATAATAATGATTCTACTTCAGCAAGTCGTAAGCGGCCATTGAAGGCAGCGGCGACGGCGAACAGCGGACGGAAACGGCGATCTCACGCGGCTGCGCATCAGGTGAAATACCGCGCGGCGAACTCGTCGAGCGAGTCGACGACCGACGACGACTCCGACGGCAGCGACGACACCGAATTCATTCCTTCCTCCGCCCGGCGTTCTTGCAAAGGTTAGCGTTAGTTCGCGGTATTGCCGTTAGCGCGAGAGTATTAATTTTCGATCTTCTCTTGCTTCCTTCTTTTTCATCACTCTTTGTGCGCTTTGACTTCCTCCTTTTGCTAGTAGGTGTATGCGAATAATCCAGCTTATCCCCTTATCGTCAAGATCCGTGCCCGGGCTCTCTTTCAGGGTTGATTTTTGCTTATATGTTAATGATAATCGTAAGGTCGGCCTTTCGGCTAACCCCCTATTATTTTAAAGCAAGTTCAAACTACTTCCTGAATCCAAGGTCCACTTCCTAAATAGTAGTAGAAAAACGAAAAACTTAGGTGCAAGTGGTACACTTAAAGCGTTGAGTAAAACGTAGATAATTTAAACTTATTTCGTTTTTAGACCGAAGCGCTCGAACGGCGCAGCGATCTCCAAGTTCGTCGGACAGCGAGTCGGCGGGCGTCAACGGTCCAAGCAAAATGGGCAGTAAGAGGACGGGCAGGTCGACGAATAAACGGCCGCCGCCCGCCGCTACGGAACGAACGCGCAAGTCGGCGGGAAAGCGCGCCGCCAGCGGCTCCTCCAAGCGACAACGCGCCCCCGTTAGACCCACCCTCACCGCTCCCACCACCGTTCTCGATGCTAATGATGCCGACATCGACGGGTCCGATGATGAGCAGGTTTGATTTTATTGATTTATTGTCGATTTTATCGATTTGGTATTACAGTCAAAATCGGATAAGCGGACATTGACCCCGCAAGAGAAAAATGTCCGCTTATCCGTTTTGTCCGCTTATCCGGTTTTGACTGTACGATCGTTGGGGCGAGTTTTTGTTTTGTGAGTTGTGTTCGGGCGGGATAGCGAAGGTGGATTGGAATGACTCGTAAGGAACTTTCTATTTTTAACGTGAACGTTAGAATTAACGCGCCTTGTGAGGCTTCGTAACATTAATCGCCGTGATTAAACTCGGATCGCGAGCAGAATGCGTGGCAAAAGAAGCTCTTTAAGGTAGCTTTATTCGCGGAAAGGGGCGCCATGCTTGAAAGGGTATCACGCCCTAAGAGTACGATACGGCTAAAAGGACATCATGCGTAAATGACGTCATGCCTAAGTATTGCAAGGATGTCTGTAGCAGCGCGGACATATTGACTCAATACATTTTTCAGATGGATCCGTGGTCGCCGGGCCTGGCGATCGAACTGCGCGACGACGGCGAGTCTTCGAGAGGTGGCCCGACGCCCGAACCGCTCGGCGATAAACTGCCTATACAAGATTCCTGCTCGTCCCCCACCGACCGTCAGGCGTCCACTGACGTCGAAGTTTCTCTCTCCCTCGACGCCGACCATCGCGACAGCCTCCCCAATAGTCGCTGTAGTTCGAGGTAAGCGCGTAGTTTTGCTTTTAGTTTTTTTTCGAGTTGATACCCGTGGCAAGGGTTTAGGAATAATTAGTGCGCACACTCTATGATCGGATTTTGATCATTTAGGTGAGAATGATGACTGAAGTGGGCAAAATATGAAAATTTCATCGTTCATAGTATTATGATTTATTGTACGCCGAAATCGAGAATTGATGTCAATTCTTGGCAAAAAAGTAGGGTCCCACCATAAAAGATGACGCGTTTAGATGGTTATCTCGATCGACTACGGTATATGACTCGCTATCTTATTTTTCAAGAACTTTCGGGACTGAAAGATTGAAATGTATCATCCAAAATTGGCGATGAAGATTTTCACGAGTAGACATATAGGGGAAATTTTTCACTGAGTAACGGCAAAACAGTCTTTCCTTAGACTTTCCTTGACATGCTGCGTGCTAAAGATAGGCTAAATTTGGCGTTCTACGATATTCGGTCTCGACGCTCGTTACTGATCGAAAAATTTCCCCTATATCACTAAAATAATAATGAAATTCGCATAACGTGACCAACGCCAATGCACCCAAGAAGCAACGGCCGACACGTAGTGAATCATTTGGTATTGCAGAGAAAGTCAACGAAGCGAGGACGGTCCGCCGACGTTGCAACCGGACGGCGTGGCGGCGGCGGCGGAGGAGTCGAACGAGCAGATGATCATCGCCCCCGACAATCTGGAGATCCCCCATCTTCAGCGGAAGTTAATGAGCAACGCGGATGAAGACGAGGCCGATCTCCAGAACTCCCCTCCACGCTTGTCGCCCATGTGTGGCAATCAGGTTCGTAACCTTTCATCATGTTTTGCGACTTGTGTATTCGATTTTATCAACATTGGGCTGGTTCCATAATCGTGTCCTAAAGTTAGGTAATTCATAGCGATAATCAGCGCTATGCTTCATAATGAGCTTAAGTAATGCATAACTTAAGAATGACTTAGGAAACGATTATGGAACCGGCCCATTGCTTCTGTTGGAAAGTATATTGCGAATACAAAGAATAGCTCTAAAAATCCATTAAATGTGTTGTATATTTATTAAAAAGCTGTTATTGGGCGGGTTTCATATCGCGTACTTTAGCTAAAGTCGTGCTTAAGGCCTATCCTTCATCATTGCGTTAAGTGCGACTTTAGCTAAAGTACGCGATATGAAACCGGCCCATTACGTTGAAAATTTTTAAGTTTCGCTTGATTAATAATGGATTCTTACGGAATGGTGTTTCAGGAAGAGCCTGTGGAGGATCAGACGGGTTCGGGAGCGCAGGACGGCGACACGCCGTCGGCGTTGGGAGCGGCGAGCAAGCTGCCGACCGACTCGCAAGCGGACGTGGAGAAGGCGGCGCAACAGCAGAAGAACGCCTGCGAG
>NIUQ01005264.1:0-11282 GCA_002796945.1 Plectus sambesii
CCAGAAAGCGACACATGTTCCTCTACCGATGGGGAACATGGAACGTTGGCTATCGTTGGGCTATCCAACCTCGTTAAATAGCCCATGGGTAGGTGATTCATCATTAGATAGCCAATAATAATTGTTTAAACAGTAGATTAACTGTGCGCGAGCAGACTGAAAAGACTGTAATCAAAAAACGACAACTACCTTGGACGATGTATAACTTTGCGCCGAATTTGAGACCTGTTGACGCACGAGTTTGATACTTTTTATGTTACCGTTGGATAGCCCGTCGTTAGGGGAACAATCCTAGGGTAACTTTCGATTATGAAAGCCGACCAACTTTTAGCCGAAAAATTCAAAAAACTAAAAAGTTAAAAAACACCTAAAATGCTAAAATACGGTATTTTTAATTTGTTGCATAACTTTTTTAATTTTGCATTAATATTAATTTCGCGCACATTTTTGGACTTCTCTCATCATTTTCAATCAAAAGGTTTACAAAAATATTGATTTTAGTGCCATCTTCCTATATTGCCGTGAACCCATTTTTACCGTAATTTTGGCGATGACTAACTTTGAGCTGAATTTGAGACCTGTTGATGCACGAGTTTGACACTTTTTATGTTACCGTTGGATAGCCCGTCGTTAAGAGAACAATCCTAGGGTAACTTTCGATTATGAAAGCCGACCAAGTTTTTGCCGAAAAACTCAAAAAACTGATAAGCAAAAAAATGCGACCTCTTTTTTCTTGTATAACTTTCTTAGGTTTGCACCAATTTTTAAATTTCGGTCAGTTTCAGATTCCTCGCAACATTTCCTTTCGAATGGTATATAGAAACAGGAATTTTTATATTTCTACTGTAGTCTCCTGATCAAGTTTAAATTTCCCGCCATATCTCGACACGAAAATATTTTCGAAAAATTCTGATGCGTTTTTCGGAAATTCCGACCTGAATTACCCCAGAATAACAAATTTCATCAAAATCCGAGATCTTTTTACCAACTGTGCCAAGGGAAGCTCGATAAAGCTCGTTGCTTAGAAAAAGTCTCTCTTAACTACTGTAGCAAAAGTGTGCGAGTCAGAATTGCGGCAATGTTCGAAAGGGTTGTACTGTTTCTTTTTTTCATCACAGTAATAAAGCTAGCGAAGCACGTAGAAGTGGAAAAGCGAAAAAATAAAAAAGAAGAAAGCGAAGAGAAAGAACCAGAACGGAGAATTAGAGAACGAAGAAGAGGAGAGTGCATACAGCGGTAAACTTGAACGTTTAGATGGATTTTTTTAAGCATCGATCTTGATTAAGATTAGCTTGGCACGGTTAGAGAAATGATTTCATATATTGTTTGTCTTTTGCAGCCTATATCTTCGCGCATATTTATAGGTTTGACATGAAATTTCGTATATAGACTCTTTAATACTCGAATATTCCCTTATTATCACAAATTGTTTACCGGAAACTTTAATTTTTATATAATCGCGAAAATTCATTATAAGTAGCCAAAATCAGGTCCGTCGAAGGTGTGTTGATACATTATTACACATTTATAATAATATTAATCAATTTTATATTACGCTTTTTGTCCCCATCCCCTAAATGCAAAGTTTCGTCGAAAACCGAAACTTAATTTAAAATTGTGCCAAACAAAGCTTGATGCTTAGAAAAATCTGTCTTAAACAATGGGATATCCGAACTGAACGTTCAGCCATTGCTTGTGTATGTCTTTCAAATGATGGCGCGTGACGTTAGGTATTTTTATCAGGTGGTATGAAAAGAACGGATAGCGCTTCGCGACGCAATCGTAGCGCGCGTGGAGGGGCGCTTCTGCCTCCTTCGGACTCCAAACCATCTTCTTTGCCTTTTTGTCATAGTACTGGTACCGCTCCTTGTGACTTAGAATTATGTCGAGGGGGGCGTCGACGGTCCCCGGAGCCGGCAAGTCGACGTCGCACGCCTGGCAGCGGCGGAATGTGTTCTTGTGGCGGCCTCGGTAGGCCGCCAGCGTTGTGATCATGAACATATTGTCGAGCCCGCCGCTTCCATGGAACGGTCTGTAAATGAAATACTAGCGCTTTTTAAAAATTAAAAAATATTAACTACTTACTCGGTTAAATTCATTTGCTTCAGATGTGCAATAGAAGCAAGTTCGGCCGCCGTCGGCAATCGAATTCCAAGGTGCCCAAACGCGCTCAACGGCTGAGCTAGCGGTGCAACCGGCGGAGTGGGGATCGCAGGCGACGGTGGGGGCGGCGGCGTGGCACTCGAGGAAGGAATCGGCGCGACAATTCTCGTGGATGGAATCGACGGGGCAGTGCTCGCAGCGCTCGTAGACGGGCCTGAAGAGGTAATAATTGCGGCTCTGAGCGGTATTGGAGGTTGAGAAATTTCAAAATTTGTTGTGATTCCCTTACCAGGCGATGAGTCGCGTGGACTCTCAGCGTAATAATCGTCGTTTACGTCGGTTGACATCGAGGCGATTGGCCGCTGAACGATTACGGCCACTGTTCGGTCTTGTAGCGCCGCCGTGAACGGATGGCCAGTCCGTCGCGACGGCTTCTTCCCGACGCCAAGCTGGAGCTTTCGTTTGAGGAGGAGCTCGGCCGTCTCGTTTTCAAATTGATCGGCTATGGACAGCAAGTGCACTGCCAATGTGCCATTCCGTTCGGCGACCGCCAGCGTGTGGGCGCACACGAACCGGTACGCTTTGAACTGCTCACAGCTAGAACAACGATAGCGACCGGAGTCGTCCCACTTGACAACTCGCCTAAATGCGAACAATTAGTATACTTAGTTTTTAAATGGACAAATAAGGAGATTATAGAAATTTGTTGTAATTATGCACCAGAAAAGGGGGCGCAATTAAGTTTTAATTCATTGACCTTTACTTTTAAATATCAATAGATAAATTAAAGAGAGTTGTTTTTTAGCTCTTATAGAGCGCATCAACTATCTCGATATATTAGTGCAGAGGTAAGAAGTAATATACGATTCGTTTTAAAAGTAAAACTTCGAATAACGTATAAAACTTGACGTTTTTACGATAATTTTATTGATGCGCCGAGTAAAGTGGGAGTTTTGACTATTTCGCGTATGAATCGTAATGCGATATTTCATTACATCCCCTGTACAAATGCTTGAATTGATCTCATTTCAAATTTAGAAAATATGCGCCGACTCACACGAAACCGCGGTCTTCTACTGATGTGCCGATCGCATCTATCAGGTCGTGAAATCGGCCGGTGTTGACGAGGAGGGCTACAGCGGCGTCTTCGAGGGACTGGAGCTGTGCGGGACTTGTGCCGGGGAGGTGCTTGGCGGTCAACGAGATGGACAAAGTCTTGCGTTCAGGCGCATCCTTAAGAAGGTAGAGTAATGTTATTTGTTGCCTTTAAATATTGACGTACGCGTATAGCTGAATATTACATTCCTAATTCCCCCCTTCCCCCCAGCCGAAATGTGATAAGGAGAAGTATATATTTGTAAGAGACTGAGTTTTTGGCAAAAAATAGAATTAGGGGGATATTCTTAGTTACGAAATAGCGGCGTATATAGTTTGTTTAAAATAATGCACCCGCTATGAGAGCTGAGCTTTATTAGTCTGTTTTAGTTTAGCGCATTAGGTTTAATTGTGAAACTTACAATGGTCGCCCCCTTGAAGTCGAAGTGCCTGTCTAAGTATTGAGCGCGTTGGTCTGCGCTCATTTCCGACCATTCCTCCCAGGTCTTTTGGAGATGGCGATGCTGTTCTTTAAGCCTGTAATCTCCTTGGCCGATCACTGCGAGTTCAAGCCGTTTGAAGATCGCTGAAATAGAACATTATAAAGTTTTGTAAAATGCATTTCTTTTATAATCAATTGCAAGTCTTTCGAACTATTCATTTTTATCCCCACTCATTATCAAATAACTATTAATAAATATATTTTAACATTTGACATTATTTAATACAAACATAGTAGGGCTAATTTGAAAAATTTTCTTAATAGTTTTGAAGGTGAGTGCAAAGCAAAATATTCTAATAATCATATATAGAAATAAGATAAAATAACTGTTTTTTATATATCCTTTACGATAGGGAGCGTATTATTATTTGAAAATATGAGTTTAGTACTTACCCTGGCAAAACTGCTCTACTATGAGAATAAGCTGGTCCGGCGGCTTAAGCGGGCCTTCCAACTCCTCCTTCATGCGGCGATTGAGATTCTCCTGGTCGTTATTCGTGATGCGATTATTACCGCGGCCGGCGGCGTGGCGAGTCGGCAGTACATAGTGCTCGCGGATCTTGGCGCCGGTGTTCTCTCTGAACCAGTCGTAGAAGCCGGGGGCGAGGCACTCCCACTTCTCCTTGAGTGCTTTGAGACTCAGGTCGAACTTCTCCTTATCCTTACTGTCCACCAGGCCACCGATCTTGTAGCGCCCTCCACCAATCTGACGATGCTCTTCCCCGAAAATTTCGGCGAGGAGTTTCTTCTTGGTGTCGTCGTCCGAGCTGCGGAGCGGCGTCGACCGCCTGACGTTGTCCATGAGATGTAGCTCACAAAGGATATGCGATGCTGGCCGCTGCTGGAACAATGTTGAATCTTCCAATCCGTTGATTAGTGAGCGCTCGGAGTCGGTGACAAAGCAGCGCACGCGATCGGCATTGTCGCACTTGGCGTGTCGCTTTAGTTGGCCGGAGCAGTACGTGTAGTCCTCCTCTTGCAGGCCGCAGATCAGGCAAAAGAAGGCAGGCACGACTGGCTCAGCTTTGGTGTTGACGTGGAAAAACATTGGCTGCCGAAAGCACGCCAGGCACACCCATGGCTTCGTCGCCTCGAACGTGACGTCAACATGCAGCGGTCGGCAGTCGATGAGCGAGGGTGAGCCGCTCTCGATCTCCTCGCTTGTCCTGACGCAGATCGACTTGAATGTAGCCAGCATCGTATCGGTCGCGCAGAAAACGTTAAGCCGGCCGCCTGCCTCGATGGTCTTGTTCTTGACGAACGTCCCTTCAGCCGCCATCTTCTCAAGAGCCTCCAAGTCCCAAACAGCCGGCCGACCGCTTCTGCTCGTTCGCTTGGAGCCTCCGACCTGCTTGACGATGTTGTAGACGACGTCGGTGTTGCGGGGGATCGATGACAACGACGTGGCGTTTCGAACGCCGCCGCTTGCAGCTAGAGCGTCGAGGTAGGATTGCCGGGGCGTCTGGTCTCTCGCAGTTGATCGAATAGTGTCCAACGTGCTGGGCTGCATCCTGTAGAACGATCCTCTGCTCTCTCTACGATCCTCGCGAGTGTTGAGGTGCGATGGGATGACGAAGGGGTAGGGGGCGCCGCCCGTCCAGAAGTAGCTAATGATTGCGTACGGTCCGATCATTGTCTTGGTCTTGTCAAGGACGACATAGACGTGCTTGCGGAAAAGAGCACTTCCGACATCATGATCAGCAGCGGTGATCGGAACTGTCGACGGGTGGACGCATGAAGTCTTCTTAATGCACGCATTCCAGTTGCCGTCGGCAGGCGGTGCGTTGCGACGACCGACTTGCTCCCAAGCGCCCGTGTGGCGGTAGTAGTACGTGTCGACTTTATTGCGTGACGTCTTGCTGTTCCAGACGCCGAAGCCGTCAACCGTCATGTCCTTCTCGTTCATGCCGTCGTTGTTGACGAGGAAGTATACTGCGGCGGGAGAATCGCCGGACGTCGGAATGCGCTCAGGACGAGATCGGCAAATAAGATGCTCGGGGATGCTAAAATGCGTATGTTTGAGTATATTGCACATAAAATTATTCAGAACACTTTATTCGTTGCCTTAGATTAGTGCGTGATTCGCGCTTTCGAAAGGTTTACGTAAAAGTTTGCTTTAAACTATGTTCACTCGGTGCTTTTGTCATATTAAATGCTCTCTCGTTTGAAATCTCCTCGTGCTTTATAACATCTATATGGTTATAGCGCCGCTCTTAAGCATATCGATGTTTTTACGATGATTTCATACTTTATACGAAATGATTTAATACAGATTTCGTTATTTCAGCCCTCAAGACAACAATGAAGAGTTGCTGCGTCAACGCATATTTATCGTCAAACGAGATTTTGCAACTGTCACTACTATTTCTTCGCGTATTTGCGGTCTACTTGCTGTGTAATATGATATTCGTCGTTATTTCGGTTGCTGATGTGGAATTTGGATAAGCAGTAAGTTAATGTCTTTTCTTTGAATGTCAGAAAGTGTTAAAGTGATATATTATTGCTGATTCTGTGTGACAGTGCAATTTCGATACTAAATCTTATTCGAAACTGAAGCAGTATATAGGTTAATAATACAGTGTCCGCAACATAACGATAGATTTGATTTAAATTGCTGAACCGCGTAACCGATGTTGTAGATATTTAACACTGATGTAGCAGGTTTATCGAGTATTTGTTATTCCGAGATTCAAGTTATTTAATTAACGCATTCGCTGTAACGACACGTTTGAATGCAACTATCGCAATTCGACTGATTTCGCGCCGAATAGAGGTTTAGTCAAAAGTACGTATCGAACTTTGAAGAGCTGGAATTCCGTGAAAGCGCTACTAGCTTGAATGCGGTTATGAGCGCCTGATAGAGCTGCTTCTAGCTTAGATATTCTTTTCTTGATCTTTGAAATTGGTTCACTATTCGTCAATTTATGCTAACTTTAATAAATGCGAGATTTTCGCATAAATGACGACTACTAGGTAATGATGCTCGTTCAGTTTGAAATAGCTTGGTCCATGATAGTTCAACCAAGCTGAAACTTAGCATGTGTAATCTACATATGTTAGAGTATTGCCTGAAATTAAAATTATCGAATTAGGTCATGGCGTTGTCAAGGTATAGTCATGTAAAGATAAGATGTCATTTTTTAGTGAACTGCCTGCGGCGCGTACAATGTGCAGTTTGCTTCAAAACGTGTGCTTACGTTTGCTTAATCACAGCATGACAACGCCATGACCGAATGCGATAATTTGAATCTCAGGCGATATCCTGACATCTGCAGAATGTTAATGCCAAGGTTCAACTCAGGGGAACTATCATGGACCAAGTTATTCAAGAACGAATTGAATCGTTACTTTGCATAAGCGCGAAATCAGTCGAATTGCGATACTTGCATTCAAACGTGTCGTTACAGAGAATGCGTAAACCAAATAAGTTGAAACTCGGAATATCAAATACTTGATAAACTTGCTACATTGCTGTAACATTTCAGCAACATCGGTTATGTGGTTCAGAAATGTTGGCAGTTTAAAATCCCTCTATCGTTTCATCGCGAGTCCTGTATAATTGACCGCTATCAAACGGAACTGAATTAATGGCGTATATAAAACAGAACATTTGTGAAAAATTGACCGTACCTTCGCTGCTCGCGAGATAGGAGCAGTAGTTCGGCGGCCTCGCTAATAGTATCAATCGTTCCATGCTTGAATACCGGATGACCATGGATTAGGTGAACTTCATTGGGGGTCGGCGAGACACTGCTTGAACGACGACGTAGGTTAGGTCGCTTAGCCGGAGATCTGCAATAAAAAAAGTGATTATTTTCAAAGAAAAGCATAAATGAGGCAGCTATTCAAACAGTATCGTCCCTCAATAACTCCAGCACAATTGAAAATCCCTTCATATAACATATGAGCTCGCGATGGTGGGTGAGGGGTTAGAGTTATAAGAGGCTGGAGGGAAATTCCCCCTTCTCATGATTCACTCACTAGCTGCTTTATATGCGATTTATTGACTAATTACGTCTATATTATACATTATGACTAATGGTTGAATAAAATTTCCATTGAAATTAAATGTCATCTATCAAATCACAGATATCGTTACAATAGAGTTATTGCCATGTTCAGATCGATTCCCTAATAATTCAGCCT
The DNA here is from genome assembly GCA_002796945.1 of Plectus sambesii. Lineage (NCBI taxonomy): Eukaryota > Metazoa > Nematoda > Chromadorea > Plectida > Plectidae > Plectus > Plectus sambesii. The sequence continues at coordinate 7,847 of NIUQ01005264.1, forward strand.
CCTACTCACCCCCATCCCTAAATTCAAGTGAGGGTAAGTTGAGGAGCAGTGGCTGTGGGGTGGTGTGCCCCTATTCCCCCATCGCTTTTCTGATTTCGATCTCTCCCATACTTTGCTTTATGTGTACCCTCTACCTTTTCCATAGTATGCCCTCAAACTTTAATCTTGTTAGCGATACTCTTCATAAATTTCAGTTAAAGCAAGTCTGAAATATTGTATAAATTGTCAATTAAAGTCACCTCCCCCATCTCCCCTGTGATACTTAGTCATGTACCATTGCATTGATAATTATTGTGATTATGAAATGTTAGATAATCGTAAAACATACATTGAGGTATAAGTGAGATTTCTCGCTGTATGCCACTGTCCCATAATTTTTATTTGCTGTTAGGTTAATTTACTATAACATAATTAAAGACCGCTGGAGGTATCTTACTGAAAGCATGCCGTTCCTATGATAACCAGTCATATTTCTTTGCCTTGAAGAACCGTCCGTTGCGTGCAAAGCGTTGTATAAATGTCTTTTTTCGTCTAAAAACTTAGACGTCTTTTTAAGAAATGGACGAGACGCGTTCGATCAGTGTGGAGAGTTTCGTGGGTCAAGAGTCTTTTGAGAGGTTCCTGGACGGCGCGAGCACGGTCGGTTGACTTCGTTTTGTTTTGTCAGTATTGAATGTCAATGATATTTGTAGGTATTCAACTTGCACGAGGTTTGGGACTTTTCGCTGCAGCCGAACAAGAAGAAAATGTGGGAAGAGAATGTGAACGGTTCGTGCAATTGAGTCGTTCAGTGCAATATACTTTGTTGTCTGGAACGTAGTACCGTATATACTCTTGTAAATCTAGCCCTAGTTATATCTCTCTTTATAATAAACTTTCCCCCTAATCGCTGAACAGGAGAAATTCCGCGGAATCTCATTGAGAAAATAACTTAAACAGTTTCGAAATGGGAGTAGGGCTTATTATAAAACATGATTTATCGATCAACTTCGAGATACACCAAAAAATACTTGAATTAAATCCTCCCTCCCTATCCCTAAATTCGTCAGTACTACCCTGACTGTCCTCTCTAATTCTGCAACATGACTCCCACACGATACTATAGTCTCTTGACGCTCAATAAATGACTCTGAGTGAACTTTCAATAATTCCTTGAATTCTTGTAGCGGTCGAGCGTTTGATGGTTGCTTGTCGAGCGGCAAAAGTAGCCAGAGTCGTCCATCTGAGCTCGGCTTTCGTGAACACGTCCATACGTTGGCCGAACACCAATCTGGTCGAACTCACTGAGATGCCGCCGAAATCCGAAGCACCCTTTCCCGATTACATCGACTCCAAGATCGAGAGCGAACGCATCGTCTTCGAATACGGTGAGATTGCAAATTATACCTGTTAAATTAACAGGTGATCGCATACGATGCAAATACAGTTGTGTTTTACGAAATGTTCTGCATTTTATCATATTTTAAGGGGCCAGCTTAGGCTTTGAGAGGCTGAATAATTATTAGTACGAGTTACTTTACTTTTCCAGTGATAAAGGTTGGGATGATTTTGGGTCAAATTTATTTCAATTTGATACTGATGCGACTACATTTTGCTTATGCGTTTGATGTTCCTTTTTTGTTTAAAACTATGCTGTATGAAGCAAAAGAGCGCGCTCATCTTTGCCATCTACGGTGCTAGGCGCGATTCCTTGTTCTGATCAGAAAATGACGATTATAATAGTACACTTTCTATATGTTATTGTTGTAGACGACATCCAGACGTTTGCTGTTCGTCTCTGCCCTCTGATCGGCGAGGGCGATCAGTCGTCAATCGTCTGCAATGCTTTGCGATTCGCCCAGTGGAACAAATTGAGCCAATCGCTTCCCGTCATCGGCGATCGTGGGGGTGTGCTTCAGGTAATTTGGATTTTTAATGTTTTGCGATCCTGAGCAGAAGTCGGTGATCGATGTAAATACTGTAGAATGGTGTGATTTCAGCCGCGAATATTACCGAATGTTTCAGATTAGCTTAGTTAGTAAAGCGTGTCAACTTCGTACACATATTTCGAACACAAAATTGAAGACGTTTTTCACATTGCTTTTACTTGAAAAAATGTACTTTATGACCCGGAAAATGTTTTATTTCAATAGTAAAATGTGCTGTTTGGTTATGAAAGTGTACTTAGTAAAGTAAAAATAATGTAAACCAAAGAGATGAATATGAACATATACAGTATTTGTTCATTTTTAAGATAACCTACGCGGGTAACGCAGCGAGCGGGTTGGCGCGAGTGATGGAGAAGATGATCGAGCAGCCGACGCTGACAAAGGAGGTGGTGTTCGTGGTGGACGACGCGCCGAAGAAGGACGTGTTCACGTTCATGGAGCCGTTGCTGGAGGCGCGTGGCGTCCCTATCTCCTCCGCCATTCGCGTTCCTTTCTTCTTCGCTTACGTCCTTTACTGGCTCATCGTCTCCCCTCTACTCTTTATCTCCCAGATTGTGCCCTTGCCCACCAGCGTCGCCCGCTTGCCGAGCCTTGCGGTGCTCTACATGACCTTCTACCACTGGACCTTCTTCTCGCCCAATAAGAGCCGTCTTCTGCTCGATTGGGTTCCCCCGTACGACTACCGACAGGCAATGCGTCGCTCTGCTGCTTATTATAAATCTCTCGATGTCGCTTCCTTGCCTGAATCCTCGAGATCTTGGTGCTGTGTTGAGTAGTTCTTCCTTTTCTCTTAATTTGAACTGTGGATACTTGCTCTAGAGAATGTACTGTAGATTGTTATTCGCTGCGAATGATATTGCTGCTGAGGGGTTGTTTATTTATAATGTAAATTACTTTCCTTCGCGGTCAGCTTGTCGTGTGCTGTGAAAAGCATTTTGTGATACATTCCTCATTGTGATGCTTACCGCAGTTCCTGATCAGCGTTGTAAGTTATTGTTCAGTGCTATGCTGGATTTCTATTTATTAACACTATTTTTGTGATATTTTTTCACTCGCATGTATAGCTGTTTGTTTATAGTTTATTATTTTCACGCTATCTGTAACTAAATTAACATGAAAAGCCAAAGTTTCACTTTAGAAAGACTTGCTCGTTTCTATTTACTCTCTTCAACTGTTTGCTAGAAAGGTAACGAAATAACGGGGACTAATACTGATCTGACTTGCTCATAGTCTTGATGTCAGTAGGTTGCAGTTGCGGCGCTTCGCGCCACAACTGCAACCTACTGATATCAACACTTGAGTAATATGGCGCTTCGCGCCGCAAGAAGCAAAAATGAAGACAACACAGAAAAAATCGAACTAAAAGGCTTCAATAATCTAGAAGAGAAACGAGATGTCAGTCAATTCCAATTGACTGACATCTCGTTTCTCTTCTAGATTATTGTTGAGCCTTTTAGTTCGATTTTTTCTGTGTTGTCTTCATTTTTGCTTCTTGCGGAGCGAAGCGC
>NIUQ01005265.1:0-11218 GCA_002796945.1 Plectus sambesii
GAGCATGGATTTTCTCGATTTAATGCTCGACATGAATGCCAAAGGCGAACTACCTCTCGAAGGCATACAAGAAGAAGTTGACACGTTTACTTTCGAGGTGCTCGATTTGACCTGTAATATTAGTGGAGTGGACGCTATGCTCATTTGACCACCTAAATATCTCTTTCCGATCAAGTTGGAACTAAGAGCTGAGCAATAAACGTATTTTTGAACGAAATTTAAGCAATAATTCTCTTTCAGCTTCTTAAAGTTCATCATATAAAATTGTAACATGGAACATGTCGATTTCAAAGTCTTATTCGACCTAAGACTACTCTATCCCGATTATTTCAACACTTCACATCGTGTTCAATCATCTAACCTAACCTGTCCAAAATTATCGAAACGAGCCGCAAAATTTATAAAAGTTAGCCGCATTCCCTAATTATCATTGTAATAAATGAGATATTTGTTAGGGTCACGACACAACGTCTACAAGTATGAACTGGTTCTTGCATTTGGTCGCAGCCAATCCTCTTGTGCAAGAGAAGTTGCACTTGGAAATGGACGAGGTGTTCGGCGACTGCGATCGGGACTTTTCTTACGACGACTTGGCGCATTTGACTTATCTGGAATGCTGCATTAAGGAGACGCTCCGCCTTTACCCAAGTGTACCTCTGTTCGCCCGCGAAATTCGCGAAGATATTGATATAAGTAAGCTAACGAGCATATCTATATTGTTAGTCCGAGCGGGGTCAGATGTTCTAATGAGTGCTTTATTTGAATGCTTATAGCACTGAATCACATATTATTCTTTGGCATGCAATCTATAACAGCGTTGAGCATAGTAGAGAAACTTCAGAAGCGAACTTTTTATAAATGATCATAGAGAATACATTGTTCATTCCGTCACTTTTATGCAAAATATTCTATCAGGACTGAAATTTGCTCGACTTTTAAGCCAAGGAATTATTTAGCAATTTCCACGCTGTCATTTGCTCTTAATACTATAAGAAAATCTTTTATCGGTGCAAAGTACCATTCAATTTTTTCAGAAGGCGTCACTCTGCCAGCAGGAACAAATGTGGTTATTGTTCCATCGATGGTGCACAGAGATCCGAAGCACTGGGAAGATCCTGAAGTCTTTAGACCCGAAAGATTTCTTTCTCAAGAAGTGACCAAGCGACATCCATACGCCTACATTCCATTTTCAGCAGGATCTAGAAATTGCATCGGTACACTTATTTCTTATCACTGTAGTAGTCCAATTATTGCCAATTCATTCTTTTTTATGCTTTCGCTTGGGCTTTGTTTAAGCATAGTTTTATTTTTGTAAGTTTAAGTTAACACTAAGTTTAAAAACGGTGGTGAGTCTGCAATTCTCGGGAGCATCGTTTAATAAAATGCCTTGTTGCTACCCTACGTATTTCAGGCCAACGCTTCGCCATAATGGAAGAGAAATGTGTCCTTTCGACTATTATGCGCAAGTTCAAGATAAAATCGAAGTTGCGCACTGACCAAATGCGCGTCTCTGCTGAACTAATCATTCGACCAATGTTCGGTAATCATCTGTCGTTCGAGAGAAGAAAGTTCGGCGAATACTGATTCTCTTTTGGTGACTGTACCCTTGTTACTAATACGAGAGACCTTTATCTTTCATCACTTGCTTTCCATTGTAGTATATCTTGTGGAATGGGAATCACTGTTGCTGAGGTGTTTGAAAAATAAATGTTTTCGAAGTGTGAAAGTAGTTACGAGTGAAGGATACTGCACAGAACTGTTCAACAAAAATGTTTCAACCTACAGCTTCGTTAGGTCCCATCTGCATGTTGGACAGATTTAAATTATGAGAAAGACACGTTGTACTTTTGGAAGAGAAAAGACAGAAGCTGATTAAAGACTTTATTCGTTTCATCTCATTTCCTTTCGAGGCGAAACTTGCAATCATGAAAAGAAGGAGTGTGTACTTTATCAGTTCATTCAAAATCTTGTCATGGGAATCATTATGCTCTTGCCTGGCGCCTAACTGTGTTCGCCCTCTGTTGAATAAATTAACCTTTTTGGTTCCGACTTTCTCAGAGCATTCCTTTGTAAATATGCTTGTTACCGGAAGCTGCGAAAAAAACGGCAAGGCACAGCAAGGATGAAAAATAACAGCAAGATGTTCAAAATAAGAAAATATTTTCCGTAGAATATGAACCATGTTCAGTAAAATTATGGTGTATCCCAAGACGAAAACTCGCATACAGTACCTTTTCCCAATCCGGGTCTGCATCACCGACGACTCGCACGTGCGTCGCACAATGGCTCGTTCGACCATCTGCCTTGGCTATCGCTCAGGCCAACCACGTTCAGAAACAGTTAAATTTTGCTTGACGTCTCTTCTGCGCTGTTCCTTCGAATCGTCATCAAAATTCGATGGGAAATTAAGTGAATCGACGACGAGGGTCTCGGCGGCCGTCGGCGAACAAGTTTAGAGAAGAATGCAGCGTCTGCAAATCAAACCGAATGAAGCAGGCAAGGTGCTGCTGGCGGCAGCACAGCGATTCCAGGTGGGTTAATCCATCGCCGAAAAGAAATGAACAGTGTAGAGCATGTAGAAACTACATACCCCACCTTTTCGACCATAACACGCCTTCACGAAACACTAACCACAGTTTGACAATTTGATCATTCGTTTAAGATTTTTCTTGATTAAATGGAGAAATGAGAATGAGGTGTTCGACTTCAACCTTATCAGATTACCTTGTTCCATCCTAGACTTGCTTACGCTTTATGCATTACAAAGACCATTCCTCGAAACGATTTATACACCTATCACATGGTCAAATTTTCTTGCTTTTAATTTTAGACGGAATCAGTTCTGACCGACGTACAGATAGTGCGGAATGGAGAAATTCTCACCGTCGGACACAAGGTGGTGTTCGCGGCGTTCTCGCATTACTTGGAGCAGCTGCTACAGGGAACCGACGGATTGGCCGTGCTGAACGTTGACTCAATCAGTGAAACCCATGTCAAACACATAATTCCCATCGTTCAATTCATATATGGCCATAACACGGTCGTGCGCGCCGAAGAAGTGGGAGAATTTCTCGAAGCGGCCAAGGTGCGGTTTTATCTTTCTTTGGTACAGTAGAACTCTAATGAGAGCAGCGTACCGAAAGCCGGTCAGAAGCTACACATTGTTGGTTCGATAGTGTAGGCCAGCAGCTGAATCCACCAGTATTTACTGTCTGCTGGCGCTGTAGTAGGTGGCTGCTATCTGCTTCGGACTGTCCCGTTTGCCACCAAATCGCCTAAATAAATATTCAGAATACAATACAAAACAGTTCGAATGGTTGTCAAAAAAATCATGTTCAGATAATAGCTGAGATATAATTACAATAAACTGCGTCCTGCATTTATCCAGGACCTAAGTTACTTGAATTTAGTTTTAATATCCATGATGAAAAGCTATAGAATTAACCTTGGTCAGCTATGCGAGATAGTTGATAAGTAAAATTTTATCCGAGTAATTGTTAAATCATTAAGTTTTCTCTTTTATTCAGACGATTTCATATGGGAAGTAGCTGCAGTGGTTTTATCGATCGCTCGTTACTAGTTTGAGTGCAGGTGCCATTATTTTCGTTCTTACAGCTCTTAGCATCAGTGCTAAATTTGCTGGCTCTAGAGAAGGGGGAACGTGTAATATAGCAAGATATTATTTAAGTGATGCGATGCGTGAATTTCACTCTCATTTGTAAGAGATTATCAGTCAGCTTATTTTTTTAGGTATTTGGCGTATCTTCGGTTAGCAAGTGCCTGACTCAGGAAGTGGTTAATCAAGCGTCTGGCACGCTTATTACCATCAGGCCGGCAGCGTCTGCGTCTCTCCTGCTCGTATCGCTGCAACGGTTTCGTGGACTCAACCAGTTTATCGACGCCAAGGTAAATTCAACCTTCTCTACAGGTGTGCTTCTTTAAAGGTTTCAAGGGCTGCATTTGGCCTTTGAAGCCAGAGTTCGGGAGGTGAAACCCGGCATTGCGGCAAATTTCACAGTTATCAGCGATCACCAAATCCAATCCCATTTATTTTTCGTGCGCTCTCAGTATCTGATAAAGTTAAAGCAGTCTTTTTTCGACCATAATTGTTGATTGCAAGACCTCTTACGTCACACTAATGACTTGCAGGTATCTTTTGACAACGGCGTCAGTTTCTCGTGCCACAAATTGGTCTTAGCGGCGTTCAGCACGTATTTGGAAACGCTACTACAGAGCACGGAGACATGCGCTTTTCTTGGAATGGACCAATTGGAGCCCATTTACGTCCGACAGATGCGCTTCATCTTCGATTACATGTATGGCGTTCCTGTCAAACTCGACGATAAACAGGTTGGTCTTGTCTATTATCGCTGATTTGTTGACAGTATTAGGATATGAATGATAAAACAGCTTTTTAAAATCGGAAATCGTACATATTTGTAGGTATAGTTTATTGATTTTGCTTCATAAAGTATTAGGCTAAAGCTCTAAATATCAGTTTAAGCCAATACCGTAAGTCAATATGCCGTTTTTACCATATCTTTCATGATAATTCGTCAAACTAATATTCAAGTTGAATGCAGAACGCAAGGCTTACGAAATAGAATGCAGTGACATATTACGATGAAAGGCGGTGTATATAAAGCATAATAAGCTGTTCATATAGGTGGCGCTGTTCTGCGACGCGGCTCGAATCTTCGGAATCCACTCGCTGGACGACGGTGATTTGGCGAAAATGCGCGATAAGGCCTTAAAGCTCCAGCACGACCGAATGCTCAAAGAGCGCATCGGCAGACTCCGCGCCGACACCCAATCTTCTGCCCCTTCTACGTCCTCCTCCTTCACTCTCAATGATGCTCAAATTATTCGTCACGCTTGGACCAACGCCAAACACCTTCATGATGCCAACAAACGGCTGACTATTAGTAGACCTGCTAAAAGTATGTTTTGTTTTTTGATTATTATTTATGGTTGATTCTTGTGGGATGGTGGAGTGGCGAGGTCGTGTGAGAGAGTATTATACGCGACTTTGCGCAGCTGTTACGATCTTAATCGAGTGAAGAGCGCATTCCTTCTACTTTTTGTACGGCTTATCATTTATCACTTTTCAGCCGTCGATTCGCGTGTCTTCCAAACGCTTCTTTTGCTTTGTCGAATGCATTGATGGACCCTGTTTATTTAATACTGTCGTAATTACTGCTGGAATCTAGCTGCAAAGCTGAAAATAAAATCACGAGTAACTGTTCTTCGTGTATGAGGGGAAGTCTCTCAGCACACAATTTTATATTTGGTAAAAATCGGCGCGAATTAAAATGCCAAAGAATTGAGACGTATTGTATTTATTTCATAACGGATAGTTTAATCGGCAGTCATTTTTCCTTCGCTTGAACTCTGCTTGTTTAATCAGTTCTTTTTTGCTTTAGAACAGGACAATCAGTCTGCCGACTTGGAGACGATGGTGGCCGAATCGCTGCCGGACATCGGCGAGTCGATTATCGTCTCCAACGACCAAATTGTCGACGTCGGCAATGTCGACGACGCGCCCTCCTGTTCCTCCTCCCGATTGATAGATGATCTTCCTTCTTCCTCAAATATGACGCTCAATTCCAGTGGTGCGACTTTTTGATAGTCATTGATGAATTCATAGTTATATACCAGTTTCAATTCAGTAAAGACGCTTTCGTCTTGATTTGATTTAGAAGATACTCTTATGATTTTCAAAGATTTTTGGAAATTTTAGTGACCTTATTAATGTGGCAGTGCGTTATATTACATAATGTGAGTCAGGCGAGCTCAACTGTAGCAGTACTGAATGCTAATATCAGCTTTAGATATTAACTAAACATCGCAAAGCATCATTATCATTGATGATACTATTTTAGATGGTCTCAGTTACACAGTAGATATTGATCGACAAGATATCGACGACGAAGACGATCAAGTAGGTCTGAATTTCGAAGAGGGAGGCGAAGGGGATTCGTCGGAAGATAGAAGCGTGGAAGACGCGGATGGTTACTTCGTTTGCTCCGACTGCGGCTGCATCGTCAACTCGCTCCCTGCTCTGCGTCATCATCAGACATCGCTGCACTCCCCGGCGAAAGCGCCCAAGGCGTCGACCTCGAAGAAGACCGAACCTTCCGCTTCAACATCTACCACTAAACGAGCGCCGCCGCTGTCCTACCCGTGCGTCGTACGTGGTTGTGGCAAAGTCTTTCGATCTGAGCACGGGCTCAGGAATCATCGTCAGATGCATCAGGTTCGTTACTTGGCGCGTTGCTTTTGCATACTGATACGCTTTTTTACGAGAAGTGATTTGTGTTTTTTCGACTAATTGCCATCGGCTGCGAAAATTGCTGGGGTTTTATTAGCCAGAAATCATTGAGGTTGGATTATCATCGCTCGCCAGTGAGTCAGATTCTGCCTCACTTCTTTAGTGCGGTAGGAATTGCTTCTATGAGGTGATTTGTCACAAGAAGAATGAATAGCGGCAGCTGTTAGAGAAATATAGAATTTTTGGGGACAAGAACGTCGGTAGCGAGGTGTGTGATGACACTAATATGGTGAATTACGGCTGCGCGCCAGGATTAGCTAATGCAGACGCATTGAAGGCCAATTTATAACGCGCAGGTAAGAAAAATTTTATGGTACTTATGGTGGTAGGGGTGAAGGGAGTTTCGTTTTAATAATCGAGCTGTTTGGCGTTAAACGTGCTGGTCTCGCGAACTGAAGCATTTAAAGAAGGAGAACTGCGGTCACCTCTAAGCAAATACTAACCTACTATATATTTATTTCAGTTAGCTATGAAAATCAAGCTGCGAAATATATGTGTTTATATTGTAATTAACTTATACTCAAAATTCCTCTGACGGTCCACCAGAATAACGAGGTTTGGTCCCAACACAAGAAGGTTTCGGTGGCGCGAAACTTAACTATAGTGTTATTGTTCGACTAAGTATGAACAAGTTATCTCGTTTTTCCCTACGTAGAACAATCGTATTGCGATCGTTGATATGTCGAAATTATTGTTTCAAGATTGTGCAGCTCTTTATGTTATGTTCTTCGGGAATAAACGTCGCTCTTTCGAGATATGAAGCAAATGACCTCGAATATTCACCGTGAGATTTTGGCTCTATCAATAGGTTTCATGAGAAATCCCCTTATAACGAGCTATAGCTCAACTTTCCTGTTCCAGTGATGTCTTATTCAACTTCGAATTCAGTGTGTGCTTCGAGTATTTTGCTTCAACATATTTGCTGCTTCTATGTCGGTGGGTGTACTGTATCAAGTTTTTATGTCACGAGTGCCTGACTGCCAATGCGGTGGGCGGGGTCGCAATAAACGTGACGTCTCCATTGGTTCGTTTGTCGACTTTATTGCCATAATGCCACAGATTACCGAAAACACTAGGTGTCGCAACGAACTGAATCTTCCTTGATAATTTTCATTTCCTTGCTACGGTGTTTCCTGCTGCCTTCTCTTGACCGTCGAAGGAATTTTGAGTATACCGCTAAGTTGATAATCATAGGTAGTCGAAATAATAAATGGTAGACTACTTTAGTCTAGAGGATACAGTAGTTCCCCTTAATGATAAGCGACTGGTGATGACGGCTCTGTATTTGCAGAAGAATGACACGGAGCTAGGGTGTAATTGGTGCGATTACGTAGCGACATCCAAGGCCTACCTCAACGAGCATATGAAAGTGAAGCACGGATTGACATCATCCGGTCACAAGGTCAAACTGCACAAGTGCCATTATTGCGAACAGACGTTCGTTTATCGCAGTCTGGTCGATAAGCATGTTCGTACTGCTCATCTCAAAATTCGACCTTATCAGTGCTCACATTGCGACTATTGCACCTCTGAGAAGACTTCTCTTGACACACATATCAGGTAATAATATCTGTTCTACGGCATACTGCATCGTTAAGTATGCATTTTACACTATTTTTCGTAATTGACGCGGTCCATCGTAAATTTCTTTCAACTTTTAAATATACGTGTAGTATTCTCTATTCATTAATTTATATTCTATAGTTGCGTTAATACCATTTTCTTACTTTAATAAGGACATTTTCCTCATTAATTTCGACAGTATTCCATAAAAAATAATTCAATAAAGTTGCTTCCTTGATTGGAAAATATCATCTTCACATTAATCAATGGTTCTTATTAAATTTATTAAAATAAAAATGGTATAAAGCGAAAGTGAAAAAAGGCTTCATTTTTCCATTTTAAGCTGAAAGGCTGTATTAGTCTAAAAATAAGAGAATAACACTGGGCACTGTCCAGAGGTACGGTCGGTACAGTGACTAGAAATTGATGTGTCGCGGTGATCCCCAGTTTAATTATTACAGTTGTTGTTTGCTCTTGCAACGATGAATTGGTTCCCTTCTTGTTCCCTTCTTGCTTCCCTTTGTCCATTAGACCGCTCGTTCATTTTCTTTAATTATCACCTTAAACCCTACAGATACATACCGTGACAGTGAAAGGTCAATGTTTCAGATTCAAGCACACGGGCGAGAAACCGTTTTTCTGTTCAAAATGTTCGGGTAACTTCGCGACGGCGTCTGCGCTGGCGCGGCACAAACGGAGCAAACACGAGGCGGCGGCGTTACACGTCTGTTCCTTGTGCAACGAGCAGTTCAAGGAGAAGCGCGAGCTCACTGTCCACATCAATCGCGACCACAATGACGAGCGTCCCTTTGCCTGTGATCAGTGTGATCATAAATTTTTCCGCAAGGATCATCTGCTGGCCCACAAACGCCGCATTCATGTTGTTGATTGTGATTTGATTGATGCAAATATACTCTGATTTTGACGTCTGCACGGCTTTCGGCTTTGGGCAATGAATGACACAGCGAGATTCAAGAGTTTAGTCGCTTGTAATTATCACCATCGTCGACGGTTGCGGCCTAAGTCTAAGCTTAAGGCAGAGCGCCTTTGATAGTGTGACGATGTACGAGCGCGGGTACCCGCCAGCGTCCTTAAACTGTACGATATGTATACCTCAAAAATTCTCCAGTAACCTAACCGTTGACATTGTTTAAGAATTGGTCGTTAAATTCTCAAAATAAGTGTCTATTTTGTACTGACAAAAATTACCCCGAAAGCCGTTTGGACTCGATAGTAGTGTGAAACCCTTCAGGGGGAAATATGTCCCTGTCGCATATGTCTGCTCTGATTCGATCCGCAAATCGTATTCTCAACTTGTGCTGTGATTGTTTGGCACGCTTGGCGTTGTGCAAATTCTGTAATCGGCGGTCTGAGATTAATGTAATACTGCGTAACGCATTGACTAAATCGATAATACGTCCAATTCACATAGTGTACTTTACCTGAAGTCTCGGTTAACGAAATACAAAAGTAAGCCCGCTTATCATGCTTTGACTAAATTATGCCCTGTGAAGTCGGTCCAATTTCACGGAGCTCTTTTTTTGTTACATAGGCTTGATGATGTTATGCTCAACTCTTAAATCCTATTGGTGCTAGTCTTTGTCTATCGCTGAATTTGTTGAAGTTTTTCTTTTGTTCATTCAATATCAGACCGTCGTGCTTATAGCGCCAGCAGACGAGCCATCTTTGATTGTTGTTCACTTCATATGCTCAGTATTGTTCACAAGATGATTAAAAAAGCAGAGAAGCAGTACTGCGCTCAGCGCTTCATGGCCTTTCAACGGACATGTATAGATTTGAACACAAGCAAATAGGAGTCAAGGGGAATGATTAGGAATTTACTGATCATGGTACGGCGTCATACTGTTGTGTAAGGAGCAGCTGAATGAAACGCTGACTTGGAAACGGATGATAATATCTCTTCAATAGCAACGCCATTTGCTCAAGCTATGATAATAGTACACTATCAAAGTTGGACTTTAATAACTAAAAGTATGCAATATAATATCGACTATCGCTTATGGACGTTGGAACGTAGTCAATGATAATGTCGCTCAGGAGCACAATTTGAAGTTGATGAAAAATAGCATACCAACAGAATCCGTTCCTCTTTTATCGCTATTTGAAATTATAGCAGGCAATTTAGTCTTTATTAAGTCGACAACAATGCTTAAAATGTATATCATATCACGAACAAAAATGCTTAAAAGTACATCATACAATAAAAGCTGGAATATTCAGAGATAATGAATAAAACATGGCCAGGCAGTGCTGATCACCGGTATTCAACGAAAAGTATAAAAATAAGCCACTATCTTACATTTCACAAATTATAAAGTAAAGGAAATCAAAATTTATGTCCATGATATTTACACAGGACCGATTCTGATCGCATTTACACTAGCACTTTGGCCTTGAGAAGCGCTCGTGGAATTCGATTCTTGCTGCTGACAGCAACAGCAGCAGCCCAACAGCAGTTTCACTTCCGCTCGCACGTCTTGTCTCATCAGCAAAATGGCGATATTTCCACAAGAGCACAACACCGATCCAAACATCATCAGCAAGCCAAATGTTGAACCCACGTTTACATCAAATATTACAGCAACGTTGTACACAAGACTCGGTAGGCCCCAGAATAGAGTGTACACCACCAAAACGCTCATAACCGTTTTAGTGATCAGTTTTTCACGCGCACTTCTTTTTTCCTTTGCCCAGTTGTTCTCATTCTCCATAAGGGAGCTGCTCCTCTTTCGTGCGAAAACAATAACAAGCAGATACGCCAAAATCACAAAGGTACTGACTATTATTGAAAATATCATCCAATATTTTCTGAACCACGTTGGCCAAGTGGCATCAGTGAAGTGAATGACTGTGCCGACATCATTCGCTATATGAGGCATGGCGGCGGTTGCAAGAGCGAGAATGCCACCGACGCTCCACCAGTACATGGCAGTTTCGAAATGATGTTTGCGTTGTTTCTTGAAGTAAGCTATGGGATCTCGCAAGGCATTCATGCGATCGACGGCTAGAGAAAGCGTCGAAATCTGACTGATAACCATTCCTGCGATATTCGGCGCTTCCATCAGCAAACATTGACCTTTGGTGAAAAAGGCATCACCAGTGGGTGGATCAATGAAGATAAGCATACCCTGCCAGATAACAGCGCAACCTAAAAGAAATTCATGCACGTTAAAAGATTATAAAGTTCAAATGCAAAATGTGAGGAGATCGTTTTCAAAAAGAGAGTGTATGCAGGGATGATTTTTGGTTCACCAGTCAGCACTGGCCGTTTTTGTTACTTGAAGGGGCCGAGTTATTTCATTT